>SNQJ01S0051125.1:0-46482 GCA_010110895.2 Picea sitchensis
ACTAAATGAAGGAGGTGTGGGCCCATAACCTGTTAGAATGTGCTCATTTTACCATAGACAATATCACTATTGTCACCCATCCATAGGTCGAAGCCACCCTCAGAGCACCTTAACCTTGATAGATAATCATTTTGAAAGTAAGCCCTAGGCTAGATAGCCAAACAAAGGGTAGTGCACCCTTCTCCAAATATAGCGCATCAAACAAGAGTTGATCAGATAGTCCAAACCATAACCAAGAGATAGTCCAAGCCAAAAACGAAATCTGCTAGCTGCAGCAGCTGCAACAACAACTCTCCTCCAGACTTGTGCACAAATTGGCCAACTGCAATGTGCACAAGTGTTTCTTCTGCAGTTTTGAGAATACCTGCCAGAATGAAGACTGGCCTCCTATATTTATACTAAATCTAGTAGACTGCCCGGGCCGACTTCTTATTCTGGGTACTAATTCTTTAGTATATATTATTTCCTTTAGCCAACTTCCTCTCTTGGAGACTAATAACCTAATACAAGTCATTCCCTTGAGACGACTTGTCTTCTAGGGTTATTAAGCAAACAATTAGGTTTTCTTCTTGCTTCCCAGAATATTTTATTCTCATCAGGTTTACACATGGAGGTAAATAACTCCCGCAGCTACCATAATATCAAAAGTCTCCCTGGATTTTTTTTGGATAATTTGCTAGGTTTGAGGTTCATAAGTTTAAACAAACAGTTTGCTTTTAAGCATTTCACTCATAGTAAACATGTACTTGATAGTTACAGCTGACAAATTTTATTGTGAAACCACAATGACAATATTCAAGTACAAATAGCATTGAATAATATGACAACAATGATGTAGTGGAAACAACTCACAATTTATACAACAATAATAAGAGAGAACTTGGTTATATCACAACATATTAACTTTGCAAAAAAATTGGAATGTATTATCATGTGGTTGACTATATAAATCAGCACCCTCAATAGGTGATATCGGCTATGTGTATGATGAAATTCGCCCAACAAATGTGGATGCAACAACTGAGATAAATAAGGGCTCATATATGTTGATAAAAGTGCCCAGATTCAGTATATGGTGCCTACAATTGAACGAGAGTGTGCCCTGTTATTGCACAATATGTGATTGCCCAAATCCCAAGGCAAGTGAGACAAGATTATCATAACAAGAGGGTGACCTATCACTATCACCTTAATAGGAAACCTCTTTATGTTTAGAAGTATGTTGAAATTACCCCAAGTGAGACATCCCTAGTGACCTAAAGGGCTGATGAAACTAAGGCAAGGATGCAAGAATATCCCCCTCTCACTGGCCACTCAATTCAAAAGGTCTTTATGTCTTAAAGAGATGAAGAAAAAGTAGTGGATGAGGTGTACCTTCCCAGAACAAGACAACAAGCAAAAAATATGGTAGTTTTCAAGTACAAAATGATGTTAGTGCTTCAATAAGACAATGAACCTTTGAAATATAAGTTGCCTGATATAAAATTACAACAATATGAAAGTTTACAACAACAATAAGTATTTTATAATAGCTGCAAGAAATATGCCTCGGAATTGCTTGAAAAGACAATGAAAAAGTAGCTTTAACTAGGCAAAATGATAATCAATCGTCACAAGCAATTTATGAAGTGTCTAGCTAGAATTAAAGGTCAGTTTTGCAGAAAATTAGTTGCAGTTATATGGTTGTAGCTATATTTTATAATAGAAACGAATATATTAGTGATCTAGGCTAAGTTAGGATTCATTTTAGTTAGTGAAAGCTAGAAAGTTCAAGGTTTGAGTGTTGGTTTGATCTCTCTACAAAAAGAGTGTAAGGACTAGTGCCTTTAAAGGGTTACGGAGTCAAGATTTCAACAAACATTCATTTGGAGTAAACAACAAAATGATTATTTTATCCAAGAAAAAGATGGATCTAATAAGAGTAGTGTCTTAAGTCTTTTTAAGATTCAACCTTTGGGGAGGTGAGCTACTATGAAGTAGGCACTTCTAGGCCCTAGCGGTTTTCCTCCTTCTTAGATAGTTGAAGAAATATTTAGATGAAATTACAATTGATCAAGTCCTTTAAAGAGTTAGCACTTTAGGGCTTTAGAGGCTTGTCAATATAAATTGTTAGCACATAGAATTGTAGGGGTTAAAAAAATCACTTTTGTTTGGTTTTAAAGAGTCATAAGGTTTATAGGTCATAGGTCTTGAGTCTTTGGGTTGTGGTCATAAACTTAGTTTTTTTTTTAAATAGGTGGAATTTGGCTCAACCTTGGTTTAGGAGTCTTGAAGTAATGTAATTAGACATCATGAAAAGGTAAATAAAGTCCCTATGAGTCCCACCTTACATCATTACCTTGTCACACCTCTAGCTTGTACACAAGTTTCTCCTTGTCACCATCCATCCATTTGAATGTCAAATTAGAGTCAGTTGTATGTGCTTCCAACTCACTAGGAGAGTTCACAGCGTACTCTAAGTACCTCATGCATTCATTTATCATCATTGCAATTAAAGGATCGTTTCAAAGAGGATTTTATTGTTTTCAGAGCCTACATTTAACCACTTCTTCAGGGATTATTTCATAAGATCTACTAACAATTTCCTCGAAGTGTGTAAACTTTGTTTGAACTTGGCGTTGCAAACTAGCGCTGCCAACTGGCTGAAGAGGAGAGTTGGAGCTTGGATAACTTGAAAATGTATCAGTTCAAATTCACATATATCAACATCAATCTCAGGTTTACTAGGAAATCCTTGAGGGTCTACATGTTGTTTAGAGGTTGAGAGAAGGTTTTATGTTGGTTTATCTATCAGCGCTATGAACTGTCCTAATTTGGCGTTGTGAAGCCTTTGTTCTAGCACTGTTGAAACCTTCATCCTCTACATATTTTAAAGTTGAGTTTTGAGAGAGTGGATCTATACCCCTATCTAATTTGAAATGTATGGTTGGTCATCTGTTGAAGCAAGCTTAAGTTGCACACATCATCAATGCTACTAACTCATATTTATATTGATAAAAAAAAACCTATTTTAGCATAAAATTCACATTTGTCTCCCTTTTATTATAACTCTCAGTTGATGTTCCTTATTCCTCCTGTTGGAAGAGTGTCTTGTCTCATACCTCAATGTGTATAGAGTGAGGTATATAAAATCTTTGGAAAAATTCAGCCTTTTGAAAACATTTTTGTCATTAAAACCCAAATTTCTTGTTTCATGCATTTTACAACATTTTTGGTGATGGATATGTTTTGTAAGCCATGATTATCAATTTGGGTGCTTTCCATTAATCAAGATTATTAGGATTATGAAGTTTACAACATTTTTGGACACCTGATATAGTTTTGGGATGTTAAATTATTCGGCAAAAGTGAAAAAGGCTTCTACAGGAAAGTTCGCAGCGCTTAGCGCTGCGAACTGGTAATTTATGACAGTTTGTAACCATTAGCACACAATAGAGGATTGTTTTAATCATAACTTTTGAATTCCAATATGGGTTCCTCTGAAATTTGGTGTGGAGGAAAAATATGATGTTTTTGAGTTGCTGACAAAAAATCAGCCCGACACAATTAGTATTTTGGGAGAAAAAACAAATCATCACCTACAGGAAAGTTCGCGGTGCATATTTTCATAGGCGTTGTGAACTCTAATAGTCTGACAAATTCGAGCTATGGGAAGGCTGCCAACTGTCGGGGAAGGTTCAAATGGTATCCTAGGAGTTAGTTGAACATGAGGGACATGTGTTCCATCTCCTGATCAAGCAACGTGACCTGTTTCAAAAGGCATTTATCTCAATAGACAAGATCCCCAAAAATAGGAATTTGTTAGGCTTTTGTTGGAATGTTTTGTAACAAGACTCCTAAATGGAGGAGGATCCTATGTAGCTCCTGGGTTTCAACCTCATTAAGGTAGATAGAGATGATTCACTATATATGGAAGTGGATTTTGATAAGGAAAGGGTTGGAGTGATAGGAAAAAGGTTGTTACTATTTTGTAAACTCTCAAACTCTGTATATCTGGATGGATGATTCTTGTGTAGTCAAAGATTAGATTTTGCTCCTTTCTTTTTCCATTTTCTTTGTCTTCTTGCTCTAATGGAATACTGATTGATAAAGGATTTATCAACAACTTTGTTAGCATAGTTATGTAGTGGATGATTTACTGTGTATTTTGTGAAGCATTTCTTCTTGGAGCAAATATTTATTTCTTGATTAGAAGGATCCTAATTAATGAAATTTCAACCATATGAATGTGTCGATCAAGCCTGATATGAAATTGATTGTTCATCTCGATGTTTTTATGCATTTTATTCTATTATTATTTCAAAATATTAGTTGGTTGGAGATTATGATATCCCTTCTTGTTGGAATATAGTCTTTGGAATTTCTTGCATTACATCAGGCTTTGAACCTTATCAGTTTGATCCATTTTTTAATATAATCACTCATCCAACTCTAAACATTTAGATGAGTATTGGGATTACACTTATAGCAGTCTAAGTGTGACTCTCAGTGCTAACATTTTTGGCGTCGTTGTTGGGGAGAGAAGAGTGAAGTGATCTTCCCTAGGAGAACGACATAGATCTAGCTCTTGATGGTAGACAAGAGCATGACACAAAGTTTGATTGCAATCTTCTACCTGGTGACTCTACAATCAAAGAATCCATTGGAGGAAGAATCCTGCTAACAGAAAGATGAAAAGGAGGAAGGGAAAAACGAGGTATCATCTTATTAGTTTTCTCCATGAACTTTTGTTCTTTTTCATTAGCTCATTCATGTCTTTCCCCTTACATGTAAAGAGGATTATATTTTTCTTCGTCTATTCGAATGACCTTAAGCCTATTGTTATACATCCCTCTTTGGAAGAAGAAGTTATACATTCTTCTTGTGTTATAAATTATGATCCCATCCCTTCAATTGAAACATATGATGATGATGTACATATATTCATATATCCTAAAACTAATCATTCTTGTCATCTTCTAAATGATAAAGTTGATCCATCACCTTCCACCATCATTGTTGAAACTTTCAATCAACCTGTTGAACTTGACTTTCAACCCAGTGAATTTCAATCTAGAATTAGAGGGAAAGTTTATAAACCCCTGATATTTCCTTTTTTCCTTCATGACTATCCTCCAAACTTTTTAGTTTACCTTCCTAGATTCAATGGAGGAGATCATGTGACAACCGAGCAACACATGGTTTCTTTGGGCAGTTCACTGACCTATTACAAATCATTCATGAGGATGTATTCTCGAGGACTTTATCTCAATCTCTACATGGAGATGCTAGACACTGGTTTAGACATCTAGAGGATAATTCCATTGGTTCATGGATTGAATTTCATGATGCTTTTATGAAGTATTTGGGTGAGAAAAAATCCTTTGACCAATACCTGACTAATTTTTATGCTTTGAGAAGGGAGGATGATGAAACTATTGTTCAACTCAATGGGAGGTTTCATAATATTTATCACAAAATGCCTATTGAAATTTAGCCTACTAAGGTTGATGCCATGGTAAAATATACAATGGAACAACATCCCAATCTATTCCTATACCTCAGAGAAAGAAAGTCACCATCCTTGCAGTAGATGTTTGTTGATGCAGAGGAAGTGGAGAGTAATCTTTGGGCATGTGCACAACTTTCTTGTCAGATCTTGGACAATGTTTTGGAAGAGGAAGAAACTGAGGAAGTATATGGACAACATGAATCTTATCCAAGCTTGCAATTGTTTCAGCATGCTTGTGCATCATTTTCAGATCTTAAATTTTTTTTCTGATCTTAAAATTATTAAAACATATTTTTCCATTGTTAAAGATGAAAATGTACATGCTTATAGCTCATACCAACAAGATAAATTTACATATGCAGCTGAGCCTTTTCCAAATTATGAGCAAAGGGATGATTTCGTTTATGATGAATATCATGAGGAATATTTTGGAGAAGCTAGTGACATTTCTGTTTCAAAGAAAGTTGTTGCCCCTCATCATCTTACTATTGACTTAGAAAATCAGTTAACATTCTTGTCTCATGATAACCTCCTTGATTATATGCTTTTAAACTTTGGTCATAAAGATAGGAAGGAGCTACATGAACATGTGAGTTTGTTCTCTTTTTCATCAATAGATGGCCAACAGGAAGAAAGTCAACAAGCAAATAAAAAGGAGCAGATTTTTGTATCAGCATGTGATATCTATGGGATGTTTCAAGGAGGTCAAGAGAATTATAGTCTTGTCAGTAGAGCATAGATTATGAAGGAGTAACCTAGTCTTCTGATGCAACCATAATTTTTTCATGTGATTCATGATACTATAGCCATATACATGGAGTCTATTTGTTCAGAAGTTTCCTGCATTAGAGCTTTTTCCATGCAAGCAWGTTGCAGYTGTAAGTATCAACTGCTCATAGACTATTTGTTRCATTTGTTGCATATTTTGTGGGTTTTCTTAAAGAGTTACCTGCAAAAAGTTATATTTATCAATCAGATGTTTTTTTGGCTTCATTGGAAGTTTCATTACAATTGATTAAGAAGAGTTCAATTGGTTAAAGTAGGGTAGTGTAGAAAATAAGCTCGATTTCAAGAATTTTATTTCAGTTTTGCAATAGATCGACAATAAGACTCCATAACCCAATGAGGGCACTACATCAACAGTTGTTCTTCATCCTTCCTGGCAAATGGATTTGTAATTCAGATAAGCAAGTTACAGTTTACAAGTTTGGAACGAGGTGATGACTCCATAGCCCAATGGACAAGACATTGGAACTGCATGTTCTTGGATCCTCATAGGGAGGTCTCCATCCCCTGTGGAGCCATATGTTAGCACATAGAATTGTAGGGGTCAAAAAGAGTCACTTTGGTTTGGTTTTAAAGATTCATAAGGTTTATAGGTCATAGGATTTGAGTCTTTAGGCTGTGGTCATAAAATTCGGTTTTGTTTTAAATAAGTGGAGTTTGGTTCAACCTTGGTTTAAGAGTCTTGAAGTAATGTAATTAGACATCATGACAAGGTAAATAAAGTCCCTATGAGTCACACCTTACATAATTACCTTGAAATGTCACACCTCCAGCTTGTACACAAGTTTCTCCTTGTCACCATCCATCCGTTTGAATGTCAAATCAGAGTTAGTTGTATGTGTTTCCAACTCACTAGGAGAGTTAGCAACGTACTCTAAGTACCTCATGCATTCATTTATCATCATTGCAACTAAAGGATCGTGTCAAAGAGGATTTTATTGTTTTCAAAGCCTACATTTAAGCACTTCTTCAGGGATTATTTCATAAGATCTACTAACAGTTTCCTTGAAGTGTGCAAACTCTATTTGAATGTGGCACTGCCAACTAGCGTTGTGAACTGGCTAAAGATGAGAGTTGGAGCTTGGATAACTTGCAAATGTATCAGTTCAAATTCACATATATCAACATCAATCTCAGGTTTACTAGGAACTCCTTGAGGGTATGCATGTTGTTTAGAGGTTGAGAGAAGGTTTTATGTTGGTTAATCTATCAACATTGAAGACTGTCCTAATCTGGCATTGTGAATAGGGCGTTGCGAACCCTCTGTTCCAACATTGTTGAAACCTTCATCCTCTATGTATTTAAAAGCTCATTTTTGAGAGAGTGGATCTGCACCCCTATTTAATTTGAAATGTATGGTTGGTCATCTGATGAAGCAAGCTTAAGTTGCACACATCATCAATGCTGCTAACTGATATTTATATTGATAAAACACCTTGTTTTAGCAGAAAATTCATATTTGTCTCCCCTTTATTATAGCTCGCAGTTGTTGTTCCTTATTCTTCCTGTTGGAAGAGTGTCTTGTCTCTTAACTCAATGTGTATAGAGTGAGGTATATAAAATCTTTGGACAAATTTATCCTTTTGAAAACATTTCAATCATTCAAACCCAAATTTCCTATTTCATGCATTTTACAACATTTTTGGTGATGGCTATGTTTTGTAAGCCATGATTATTAGTTTGGGTGCTTTCCTTTAATCAAGATTATTGAGATTATAAAGTTTACAACATGTTTGGTTCCTCTGAAATTTGGCGTGGAGGAAAAACATGATGTTTTTTTACTTGCTAAAAAAGCATCAACCCGACCCAGTTCGTATTTTGGGAGAAAAGACAAAATCATCACCTACAGGAAAGTTCACATCGCATGTTGTCATAGGCGCTACGAACTCTAACAGTCTGAAAAATTCAAGCTATTCCAAATGTCAGGGAATGTTCTAATGGTCTCCTAGGATTTATTTGGACATGAGGAACATGTGTTCCATCTCCAGATCAAGCAGTGTGACCTGTTTCAAAAGGCATTTATATCAATAAACAAGATCCCAAAAAATAGGAATTTGTTAGGATTTTGTTGGAATCTTTTGCAACAAGACTCCTAAATGGAGGAGGATGCTATGTAGCTCTTGGGTTTCGACCTCCTTAGGGTAGATAGAGATGATTCACTATATATGGAAGTGGATTTTGATAAGGAAAGGGTTGGAGTGATAGGAAAAAGGCTGTTACTATTTTGTAAACTCTCAAACTCTGTATATTTGGATGTATGATTCTTGTGTAGTCAAAGATAAGCTTGTGCTCCTTTCTTTGTCCATTTTCTTTTTCTTCTTGCTCTAATGGAATACTGATTGATAAAGGATTTATCAACAACTTTGTTAGTAGAGTTATGTAGTGGATGATTTACTTTGTATTTTGTGAAGCATTTCTTCTTGGAGAAAATCTTTATTTCTTGATTAGAAGGATCCTTATTAATGAAATTTCAACCATATGAATGTGTCAATCAATACTAATGTGAAATTGACTATTCATCTCGATGTTTTTTTGCATTTTCTTCTATTCATCTTTCAAAATATGTGTTGGTTGGAGATTATGATAGCCCTTCTTGCTAGAATATAGTCTTTGGAATTTCGTGCATTAGATCAGGCTTTGAACTTATTAGTTTGATCCATTTTTGAATATAATCACTCATCCAACTCTAAAAATTCTGATGGATATTGGGCTTACACTTACAATAGTCTAAGTGTGACTCTCAGTGCTAGCATAAACCAATTAGGCTAAGTATAGCAAATACAAAGTGAAGAAGTAGTAACTTAAGTTCTTCACTTCTAGGGTTTATCAAGCATGCAATTTCATAATATTTATCATGAGCAAGAAAATATACCATAACCTTTCAAAAACAATGACAAAAAAACATATGTACTTACTTCACCAAGAATAATCATGTATGAAAACACTAAATTACCAATTTACTTCACCCAAATTGATCCAAGTTGCAAGTAGAAGACTCCAAAAGAGAGGTGTGCATAACAATTTCAGCCAATAAACCCTAAGTAGGGTGCAAATTCCAGTCCACTTCCTCTTGTGTGAGGAGTTATGATGATAAAATGAGAGTACTTCATCTCTATTTATACAAGACTTTGACCCTTAATTATTTTTAGGTCAAAATTAAGGTCAACCTGGCCAATTTACAATAAAATCCAATTTTGACATAATAAAAATTAATTATCATCTGAAAACACCTCCAAGGGTGACATCATGCCCTTCTAGGGTGACGTTGAGGCCCTAAGGTGGAACGTTGGGTCTAGGATGCAGAACACTTGGCCTCCAAAGTCCCTAGATGATGCCCACACGTGCCACCCAACTCACAACTGCCTCCAAAATGAGAACCCTAGCTCTGGATGACGTCCGGGGTCAATGTGGTGACGTCTTGGGCCTTCAAGTGCCATCGTCCACATGGAAGAGAAACATCCCCCTGGGCTTAATTATGCCAAGGTATCTCCAAGGGTAGTGTCCTTCTTTCTTCCTGATGCAAATATCTTATGTCTTCTTGCCCCTGGCTAGGGTCACAACATCCATATGTGGGCTTTAAGCCCCCATGAAGGTCTGAGCTAATCATTCCTTCATGTGTACCTTTCCACCAGGAAAGGTTCTGCAACAACAAAAAGTACTCCCTCTAGGGGTTCATAAGTCACAGGGATCATAACATGTAAAATCACATCCAATAATTAAATTACCCAAACATGTGCATTAAACCTCCCTTAACCTAGACAAATTCTCAAAGACGTTATGCAATTTGACAAGTCAGGTTTGGAGAAGGTCTCAGAGAGTCCCATTGGGATAACCCTCTTTAAGTTTGGGGTGTTTCCCAGGTGGGAGACAATCTAGGTCATGTAAGTGTATGAGGTGGCATGGGGTGCAGTAATAACAAGGAAATATAAGTCTTACATGTGGGTGCCTTTGTAGAGGGCGAGCTACACCTTGTCATAAATGCTATTGTTTCCTAGCCCATTCATTGCCTTTCACTCTTAGCTTTACTGCTTTTGATCTTTTGATTTTGTGCTTCAAGGGAATAATTGAGAGACACTGTCCTAGCTTGATGACCAGAGGTGACAACGTTATCCACAAACATTTCATGGAGATGGGAAGGTTGGCTCGTGATGAGACCCCCTTTCTCTTGGCTATCCTACCAAGAGCCACTACCTTGGATTGGTGACTAGATAGGTGGTAGTGTCATACCGCTACATGCCCATGGTCATAATAGACCATCTCTTGATGAGACCTCATATCCACCAACTAGTACCTTGAGTGTTTATTTATCTTATGGGTTCCCTTTTCTTACTGAGAAGATTTTTATTGCTTTCTCGGGAATCCCTGGGCACATCTCAAAGGTTTCAATAGGATTTTAACTCTTGCCAGCTACTTTTACCCTCTGGGCCACAAGGCAAGGTACAACCCTTCCTAGTGTGGCCAATCTCAATGCCTAAACAAAGGTAAAGGGAGATGAGAGGAATAGAGATGGAAACTTGTAAGTATGGAGGGAACGAATGATGACCTTTCAAAGACCCACCCAATGGAAACCCATCCTAAAGGGAGCTCAACTTACTAGGGAACCATGTCACCCTTCCAAGCATAAACAAGTCAAAGAGCATAATTTCCAAGCAAATGTTATGAAATGAAGGAGAATTCAATGCAACATATTCAAGTTATTCAAAAATCAGAGTGACACATACCATGATACCCAGACTCATTACCTCATGGAGCAAGACTTACTGCTACTTCAGGAACACGATGGTGGGATGGATACTGTTGTTGATGATAAATGGAATGCACTGAAGAAAAGAGGGGCCCTCCGAGGCGATGTTCAAGTCATCTGGCTCTTGGTACTCCATGTCTAGGACCTATGGCCCTCGAGATGTGATCTCCTTATTTATCCCTAGGGTAGGGGTGTTGTCCATTGACCAAGTTTTGAGGAAACATTGGTCGTGTTTGACCACTTTTGGGACTTCGACATGCTGGTCGAAGATGGAGCTCCCAGGTGGAGCTGAGATCACGAGATCTCGCTTGTTTTGCGGGCTTGTGGACTGAGAAAAGGGTTTACTAGGGTTATGTGATGGGTTATGGGATGTCAGCCCATGGGTTTACCCATGTTTAGGCCTTTTTGTAAAAGTATATATAGGAAGAAATGTAATGTAGAAAGTAGTAGAAGCTCAGTGCAAGCAATGTAAGAGATTTGGTTGATTGGCTATGTGCATGATATGTTAGTAGGGCTTTGTGCTATTAGGGAGTTGGCTTTGTGCCTTGACCTAGTTTTGGGAACGAGGATCTGGCACGATGTGCGCAGATCTCCTATCCTCTGCGGAGTCTGGCTCTGTGGCTTTGTGCATAGGAGCAGAAGAATGTGAGAAGATTGAAGACTAATAAAGAAGAAGAAGAAGTTGGTGGACGTAGCCCCACACTGGGGTGAACCACGTATATCCCGTGTCTTGATGTGCTTTGTGCGATGTTATTTATGTGTTTATCTGCTTAGTGTTGTTGTTATAATGTATGATGAATGGATCTGATGTTTCACTTAGTGCTTAAAGATGAATCAATGCTAGATTTGAGCTAAAGCTATGTGCTAAGTGAATGGAAGTACTTGATATTTATGGTTACTGTGTTGMTCTTTAATAAGGGTTTAATCTGCAATGTGAATGAGATTCAAGAAACTAATGCATATTGTTGTTTAAGTGYTTTGTTAAGTATTGTAATCAYAGATCTGTATCCCAGCCTGGTTGTAGACACCTGAGTCCTGCAACCCCCTTTGCCTCTACCTTGGGTGAGACTTCATCTGCTTCGCAGGTGTTGCCGAAAGGGCCAGTAGTTAGGGTTTTGTTGGTGCATTGTTGAAGCGTTGAACCCTGGGTCTGCCCCTGTGCCAACAAGGGGATAACAAACCTAACTTGAAGAATAATGGTCAGATTGATAAGAAATGAGCCTAGTCTATGTAAACAATTTCCCACAACAACTGTAACATTTCTTACTGCTCAATCTATTAGGGAATAGGTGGAAAGTCGGCTCACAAAGAAGAATATGTTGCCCAACGATGGAAGAACTCGGGTCTACCAACAAACTCGCCTTACAAATCTCCAAAGATGCGCCCAACACCCAGTAAAGAAGTACAACAGAGAGCCCACAAATTTATAAGGGAAGATTCGTCATCCTTCAAGAAGCTCGACCCTTGCAGGTTTAAGCTCAACCTTCCAACAATACAAATCACCCACAATTGTAGATTCAACCAATAGCCAAGAGATTGATTTTAAGTGTGATCATCTCCTTAGCAATGTAGCTCAATGTTGAAATATGAGTGATTCAGACCCCAAAACTAGCTAGGGTGTATCGTTGCAACACCGAAACTAGTGATCAGATGAAGGGTTTCTCAAACCCTAGTCTCTTTCTCCAAGAGATTTCCAAATTTATTTTTCTCAAGTGTAAAAAATGCAAGAATGAGGAGAGACTCCTCATTTTCCCCTTTTATGCTCACTTGATTATTTTCCCACTCCTTTATTATTTTATTAAATAAAAGTCACTTTAGTGGGTTTCTCACTTTATAATTTTAAAGTGACTTTTTAATTACCCTAGGACCTTTGTCCCCTCTTTTTCCACTTTGACTTTATAAAGTTCTCCTAGGCGACTTATGTTCCCTAGTTCACTTTTCCGCCTTAGCCCATAGGAACTTAATTAGGTTAGCAAAATTCTCCCCTCGTGACTCCTAAGCGGATGGGGACATTACAAAGCCTTGGAGAATGGGATTGAAAGAAAGAATATAAATAGGTTTTAGCATATGCATCGATCCTAAAAATGGGAAGAACTTAATGAAACAATTAAACATGCTTTCATAAGATGGAATCCCAATGGAAGATGGAAGGGTAGTGGAAGTGAATTTGTTTGAGTGTCATGATCTAGTGGCCATATATAATTTAGTATGCAATAATAATGTTTCTGCAATGGGAAATATTTTTTGTCCTTGGTGCACATGCCATAAAAAAAATATACAAATGGTTACAAATGGAATCAAAATTCAAGAAGGGGATACTATCTGTAGTGTTTCCGAGTTCTATGCAATGTCACCAAAAATTTCTCCTAGTAAGTTATACAATTTTTTTTATAAGTTTATATTTATGTTTATATATTTCCATTATTTTCTTAATCTTACTTTGTGTTAAAACATTAGGAGTTGAAGCCTTCTTTGGAACTAAGTAAATGATGGGAATAAAATTTGGATGAGCATATTATTGACATTCAACCAATCTTATTTGGTAGCCAATTGAATGTTATGAAGAACTATCCCATGAATAAGACAAATGGTGAAAATGTACACGTTTTCATAATTAATAATTAATTATAAATGAATATTATTAGTATTTAACTAACTCATACCTAGTGAAACACGTGCTACCAATTACAATTGACTCATGGCTCAATGTCCAAGATTTTAAATTGTGCTCACCATGCTAGAATTAGAATTGTTTTGAAGATGTTTCACAAAATTCAAAGAATTGCACAATATTACAAAAAGGTTCATCTGACTAGAGGCATTGTGAAAACAAATTTTGTTCAAATTTGGGAGGAGATGGAGAAAAGTGGGGTTGTAGGTAAGCCTAGGGACCGATACCATAATAAAATCTAAGAGTGCAATGATTTTAATTATGAGCAATTAGATGGATCAACATCGGACAAGATCATCATTTGGCATGAGGGAATTTTAAAGGTTTAATAATTATGTTAGCATATCTAATAATTTTTATGTGGGTCTTGACTAATAATGAATGTTGATTTTATCATCAAATCCCGCTAGTGTGATTGGTTTTGATGGGCCTCGTTCGGTAACTCGGCTAGTTGGGAGGAGACACCTAAAATCTAGTCATGCTAAGGGTTGGTTTGGCTCAGGCCAGGTACGATCCCTGGGTGATTTTGATGGCTTAGAGAACCCTAGGTCACGGTTTCTTAGACCACATGCTAGTCTCACAAGTCACGGAAAAACTAGCAAACCAAAAACAAATGTTGATTTTATCATGGCATAGAAGCAAAATTGGCTCTCGTTTTTATGCAATTTGAAATATAAATATTAGTAACTAATAATATGCACTAAAATGTCGCGTTTATAGGTTATTGAAGGCCTACAAGATGAAGAAAATTATAAAAAATAGGCGAGGAAGTGAAAGCGTATAAAGAATTCCACATGTTGTCATTGCAAGACTATAGAGGGGATTATAAATATGCATATGAGGAAATGTATGCCAATTTCTATTAAGTTCATAATATTATGGGTTTTAGAATGGTGGTATCCATGATAATCATTTTGAGCTAATGTCATTGTAGGATTGTAATCCTCACTAGTGAGTGGATTTGGTTGTATTCTTATTGTTTAGGAGATTATATGGTTCCTTATATGCATGTCTGAGGGGCCCATGCTCATAAGATGACTAGTTATATTCATTCTTATAGGAATGAAGTAATGGAGCATACACATAGGGAATGCAAATTTTGAATAGTAGCCAAGGAGGAGGAAGAGGAGTTGATAACGAGTATAGAAACACATTTGAACATGACATAATGTGTCTTGTAAATGAGATGAAAGCATGATTTTTCAATCTTTTTATGAGGTTAGAAGGTACTTTCCAAAATTTTATACAAAGAAGATCCTTTCCTTTAAATATTAGAAGTCAACTTAATGTTGATTATGATAAGTGAAGAAGTCCATTGAATGATGAACTCACAACATAGTTTTCATCCTATTTCCCTAAGGTCACTGTCTCAACAAGTGAAATAACTCATTCATGGGTAAAACATTCAATGAAATCATGAATTGCACCATTATTAGTGAGTATGTCTTAATTTTAAATGGTATTTGACTCTATTTTCATTTTGTAGTGTGAGGACTCATAATATGTGTGTTTAACTATTAATATGTCTTCACAGTTCAATAGTTATCTTCCAAGATGAAGGCCAATAAGAAAATATGGTCAAGAGACTTATCATGAATCACATAGCATTGGAAAGCAAAAAACAAAGAATAATGTTAAAACAAGAAAACAAGAGTGTATCTTTCCCTCTACTCGTGAGTGTTATGTTCATTAAATTTATTGCATATCACTATCACTTTGTCCATCTAGCTAATTAATGCAAAGTGTATATTTTTCTTGCACTCTGACATTGTCAATCTTGCTAATTTTAGGAAATCAACCAGGTTAGAGTGATCAAACACAACAAATGTAACGAGCAATTGTTGTTGATACCCCAATGATGTTTGGTGATAATAACAGTAAAACTTTGGATGTTTCATCCTCGAGAAAAGAGGCAGCGTAGACCAATCAAACACAAGAAATGAAAGTGGAAAGTGTTGTTGACATAACCATGATGGAAATTGAAAATCATAGTAAAATTGATGTTTCATCCTCAAGAAATGAGGTAGGTTAGATTAGTGAAACACAAAAAGTGCATGGAGTAGATATTGTTATGGAAGCTAAGATTCATAGTAAAATGAGTTTTTCATAAAATAATAGAATGAAGAGTTAAAGTGTGGGTGTCTTCCGCTGTGGCTAGGGTTTTCCCTAGCTACATGTCGTGGTTCTCTGTTCGTCGCTCTCGCATATGGAATCCCTAGTTGTCGACCCGAGTTCTCTGTTCGTTGCCACATCTCTATAAATCACAGTCGTTGTCTCCCTGTTTCCCTCACCTTTGTGCGTTGCTCGGAAACCATAATCATCGTTTGTTCGTCTCCCTTGCCTTTGTGAGTTGCTCAATTTTGGTGATATGTCTGTAGCAACTTTTTGATGGTTGCAATCATTCTTTTCGTTTCTTGTGATTTAAGGGAAGGCCTTCCCCTTTTGCCGACATAGGAAGGTGTGCCAAATGAGTTGATTCCATCCCCAATATAGACTTATTGGGGAACTTTGTGGCACATCAAAAATCTATCATCTTGACAGATTGTGGTTTAGTCAGTAAGTTTTTAGGCCTTTGGCCTAGTCTTAGGGTTGTTCTAGAATGGGTTTCCAAGAATTGGCTTGAACAATACCCCTTGGATTTTTATTGCGGGAAAGGATTTTATGTTTTTATCTTTAAAACCATTGAAGATTAGGACCATATCTTCAGATCTGGCACTTACTTCTTGGGTTCCAGGGGAATGTTTATTTCCCACTGGACGCTTGACTTTAACCTTGATATGGAGATCTCTTCTGCTCTTGTTTGGATTAGACTTCCATGCCTCCCCCTTATTTTATGGGGTGAAGTCAACTTCAAAGCCATTGGAAATAAACCGAGTCGATATATAAACCATTTTGATCCAAAGGAAAATATATACACATGCACTAGAATATGTGTGGACATGGACTTTTCAAAGGGATCTCCATAGGCGATTCAACTCAATGTGGATGATTGAAGTCATCTTCAGGCCCTTGACTATGAGCATGTACCTTTCAAATGTAATTGTTGTCATGAATATGGGTACTTTTCTAAATGCTACCCCAAAGCTAAAGAATCTCAGCCATTGCAGAATAATGTGGATCAAGGATTCAAACAAGTTTCAAGAAAACATAAAAAACAATAGCCCAGGGTGGCTCAACTTGATCACATGTCTCAAGATCACTCATATATTCCCTCCAATAATAGATTTAAAGCTTTGGCATCTCAAGATGAAGAATCAGAGGGCTCTGTAGAGGAAGATCCTCAATAGAACAACCCAAAGAACAAATATGAGCATGCAATAAAAAATCAAAAGAATTCAGAAAACATAGCTAAAGGAAATGAGGCCCCGCTCGAGGGCAGTGCATCTTCACATGGGAGGATCCAGTTCTAGATCCCGTGGATAGGCCACCAATTGGTGTTTCCGCTACTCCTGATGATTCCTCTATGGGTGAGAAGATGGGAGATGCAAGGGAAGGAGAAGATCCTAAATCTCCCTCCTTTGCAGAAATATTAAAGAAGAATCCTTGCCCTCCCCCCCTCTAACAAGAGGAAGAAACATAAATCATAAAGTGAAAGAAGCAGAATCAAGAAACTTAGAGGGCTCTGAGCAAACCTTGGGTAATTTCGTATAAAGTGATAGGATATTTGGGTAATTTATGCATTTTCTTATGTAATCAATTTGTAAGAATATTTTATTGCAATCATGAAGTAGTAAGTTTGTATCCAGGGAAGTCTTGGGCTTGGTTTATCAAAGCCAACCTAGAAATTTTGGTTCTCTTCTACCATAGTATAGATATCAAGCTGATGATTTTGAAGTTTATACTCTATCGTTAGCTTCAGTTCGACCATTTTAATAAACATTTTCCCTAGTTTCTTTTTAAAAAATGAATTTTTCATCCTTAATAAATGGGGCGGGGTAGAGTGGTGAAAAGTAAGAGATTCAATGGACATTAGTTGATGGAAGGTGAGAATCATATAAAATCTGGTGTTGTTATAACAAGTAGGAGATAAACAGAAAAGAAAAAAAATCCAAGATGATCAGAAAGCAACATTGTATGCAAAATGGTCAAAGAATTTTATGATGCATTAAGCATTTCTCGAGATTTTTCCATATTGAAAATTTATTCTACCATGGTAGCATTTATGTTACATGTGGAGTTACTATGTACAAAAGGACATGCATTTTGGATAGGAGGATTTGAAACTCTCTTCTACTTTATAAGTAATCATCAATTTTAGTGAATAAGTATAGCAGTGTTAAAGTCTTTTGTGTCTTATTTAGGATTCTTGCGAATTTTATGTGTGGCATTATGATGGATATGTTATTTGGATCACTGTAGGAAAATCCTTTCTAAGATATGGATTCTATTCGAAATGTGTAACTCTGAGATGATGAATACTTAGTATCCTCATCATTTTGGAATTGAATCTAATGTCATAGATTGCAAGGCACTAATTTTGAACATGCCTAAGTTTATATTGAAAACCATGTATTTGATATGTATTAATATGCTAAATAATATTTTTAATAATATAAAAGACGTCGTGTTCTAAGTTTTGTCTCTTTTCGTCGGAATCCGACAACATAAATCTATACAAAATCACATTTTTTGTTGTTGTTTAAATTGCATTTCTAAATTCATAAATGGATTTAGCATGCTCAAAGCGACACTCAGATTATAGAGAATTAACCAATCAAATATGCAATCAAACAAATTCTGACCGAATTTGAGACAAAATTAAACACAAAATATAGGTGAAAAAAAACTAAAACTTAAAACAGTTAGACTAAGACTCATAAAAATACCCATTCCTATTAAAAATAAAATAATAATTAAAATACAATAATTAATTATAAATTAAAAACATAAAATATAATTATTCCTCATATACAAAATTTAATAATATATTATTTAATTTATAATTTTATATAAATATAATTTTTTGGAAAATTATATCTTACAAATTTCATTAAACAATGTTAATTTTTTTTTACATAATCACGCTATAACCAATAAAAAAGCCTTGTACTTATTAAAAAATATGGTTGAGAGTCCAATTTGCATATCTTGTTGATGTGTAAAAAGTACTCCATTGAGATTTGATTTGAAAATTTAAGGTATTAAAAATACCCTATGATAATTTTATGTTATTCCAAAAGTTTTTTTTATACAAATTATAAAAAAGTTTTTTTTATTAAAATTACATTCAACTGAAATAAAATTAAATAAAATATGTACGAAATATTCATTATTTATTTTCTTAATCCTTCAATATTATTTAGCTTTAAAAAAATCTCTTATTAAAGTCTCTCTTTTATTCGAAACGAACAAAACTATTCCTTTCGATATTACAATGCACTTGACGTGCCACCAAGCGCGTGACTATACAATAACGTTTATAAAAAACATTATTATGTGTTTTTTATATTTAATATTTTTAGACAGCAGTAGTTTAAATGTTTAATGTTTTAGTTTTAGGATATTATTGCTTTGAATTCGATAAGAGATTGATGGATCTACTAATTTGAATGATTCAAGTTTATATAATTAGAATATTCAGATATTTTTTAAGAAAGTAAATCTATATATATATTTAAAAATACAATTTAAATATTAAAAACTTATAATTTTTTTAAATACTAATAAAGAATACTAAGAATTTAAAACGTGTCACCAAGCTAACAAGAACATTATAAAAACTTTATCATGTATTTTTTATATTTAGTATTTTTTTAGACAGTAGTTGTAATTTAAATGTTTTAGTTTTAAGATATTATTTGTTTAATTTTATTTTGAATTTGATGAGAAATTATTAAATTTACTATGTATTTTTTATACAGTGGGTATAATGGTTAAGAACATGTGTTTCCTTTTAAGAGGTTACAGGTTCAAATCCAGAGGGGTAGGGTATGTATACCTTCCTAGACTTTACCAGTCATCTCATACACCAATTTGGTGTGCTGGCTTGACCGTGACCTTAAAAATAAATTATTATTATATTTAGTATTTTTTTAGACAACAGTAGTTGTAGTTTAAATGTTTTAGTTTTAAAATATTATTTGTTTAATTTTACTTTGAATTTGTGACAAGAAATTGTTAAATTTACTAATTTGAATGATTAAAGTTTATATAATTTGAATCTCCAGATTTTTTTTTAAAGAAAGTACAAAAATTTAAATATAAAAAAATTGCAAATTCTTTCAATACCAATAAAAAAATACTAAAACTTAAAATTCTTAGTCAACGATAAACCTATCAGCTTGCATGTTAACGTCACATGAACCCCATATGCCAGGCTTGAAGAAATTTCCCGTGCCCTCACACCTGCCGAAGACAATGAATTAAAAATCGTGATGCCATGTGGTGCATCATGTGCATGGCAATTGTAAAGTTTTATTGGTTTGGATGCCAGTTTTCTTAATGGTTGATGGGATATCCAACGACATGGACATCACATAAACATAAATATCGATTATGGTTTCGATTATGGTTTGCGAGAGGGAAGACGGTTGAATATCTGCTCGTCCACCATAACTGATATTATTGGAGTGCCTGTGCTTGAAGATGTCTGCCATGGAAGGCTTGAAGAGCAGCTCCGGCATTGTGGGTACCATTTTATGTGGGATAATCTATTCATATTATGTTGTATTAAAGCTCCCAAGGGGGCTTCCACGCATTGTAGCTGTCTTGCCTGTCATTGGTATGTACATAGTTCTGCCATGGCAAGTTTCTACTCTGCATATGAGAGGAATTCTGTGCTTTATGTTTATGTGGATCAGCTCTTTCAAGCTTCTAATGCTTTCTTTCGATGTTGGTCCTCTGGCAAAGCCATGGACAATGCTAAATCTGTGGAATTTCATGGCTGTCTCCATTTTCCCTGTAGAGATTCATGAGTTCAGGTCCAAACCCAAGTCAGGAGGCAAATTCACAACATTGAGAAATGTAGCTCTGGAAGCATGCCTGTTAGCGGTAGTTATATATTCATATTCATTCAGGCATTCATTTTCCCCTAGTTTTATAGTATTGCTTTACTGTTTGCATATGTACTTAGCTCTGGATATCGTTCTCGTATTCCTTGCAACTCTTGCAAATGCTTGTCTTGGGGTACAATTAGAACCCCAATTCAGCAAACCCTATCTTTCGAGATCCCTGCAGGATTTTTGGGGTAAGCGATGGAACCTTATCGTCACCAATATTCTTCGCCCATCTGTTTATGATCCTGTCTTGTATTTCTGCTGGAAGACGCACATCAAGTTATACAAGAAAATTTATGTAAAGAACCAACAAACAGAAGTTGGAGGGAAGATTCCTCTTTGGGGTCGAGCAGTTGCAGTGTTGTCTGTGTTTGTAGTCTCTGGGCTAATGCATGAGTTGATATTCTATTACATGACAGAGACCAAAGCCAGTTGGGAGGTTACAGCTTTCTTTATTCTACACGGATTATGCCTAGCAATTGAAATTGGTTTGAGAAGAAGATTGTCTCCATACATAACAGTACCCAAATTCATTGCAATCCCTGTTACTCTCATATTCATCTACATAACAGCACTCTGGCTTTTCTTTCCACCTGTCACCAGATCTGGTACCGATGTCAAGGCCATTGCCGAATATGATACTGTTTTACAGCACTTGTTTTCAACTAATCGGTAGTGCTGAAATTAATCTCCATTGCAGTTTATGCCACCCTTTTTGAACTATGTTTTTTCTTCAACTAAGAAATTCGCGAGATAGATGTGCGATCCATGATTGAATGACAGTTATATCTATCCCAAGATATCAGTATTGTAGAATCTCAGAATTGGCACGTGTAACCAGGGCCTGCTTTATTTGCCCATTGGGCCATCTATTAGAATGTTTGATCATTTTGTTGGACTTGAAATATTCTGCAGTGATTTCTCTTTCCCACTTCTCTGTATTCTAAATTCAATTTTTAAATGGACACATGGAAAATTATTCAAGCCTTTCTTTTCTGAGAGTTTTGTTAGGTGTCAAGGATAGAGTCTGCTAGAATATTATTTTTCACTATTTTCTGCATAAAATTTGTGGGCCACTGTTGGGAAATATAGGGTCAACAACAGATAGCATGAATTGGACTGGATTCATGATGCAGGGTTTGAGAGTGATGAATGGCCGTCAAGTCCATATCTGGGTTTTGGCTCTGGTGTCTTCTATCTTCCTCCAGTATCCCGTAGCTCACGGTGGCACGGGGTAAAAACTCTTAAGCCTGTGATCATACAGCGATTGCATGTGACCAGGTGCTGACAAGAGAGGGATCTGAAGTAGTTTTTCACATTTAAAGACCATTCCAATGAATTCGTTTAGCCCTGTTTTGAGAGAAATTTCAGGTGAAGCTTCCCTTTTCAGTGGTTGATCCTGCCATACTCATAGAAATTGATTTCTGAATTGGAGTTGCCATCAATTGTAAAGAGGTATTTAAGAAGCAGGGGAGCATTAAACATAAGTTCTATCGCCAATTCTTTGTGTACATCAAACTAGATGCCAATATGGAAAGAATTGCTAATTCTTTGTGCACATCAAACTAGATGGAAAGAATTGCTAATTCTTTGTGTACATCAAACTATATGGAAAGAATTATTCCTTATCGAAGTAGCGTTGTAAACTTGCCTGTGGTCAGAAAATTGATGGCGTTTGTGGACGCTAAGGTCAGAGATTGAGAAATACCAGCGAAGGGACAGAGAAGCTGTAGGCATCATAATCCCACAAATCAGGGATGTTCATTGGGCTCAAAAAGTTAGGCAGATATCGAAGAACTTGGACGAGACCATGAACAGGAGGAGGATCTCATACGTTTTAAATTAGCTATACATATTTGAATGAGAAAAGGTGAGATAGTGATGGATTTTGTGTCAATGTTGAAGGATATTTGAGACCGACTAGTGGTAGTTAGCGAAAAGTTAGAGAACAGAGAAATGGTATTTATTGCATTGCATAACCTGTCCATGTCATATCAAATGTTTCTGACAAGTTGAATAGAGTAAGGCATGTAATATTAGTTCTGATGAATTGCATGGTAGATCTTCCAGGATCAGTTGACACTAGGACATTACCATGGAGGTCATGGTGAGCAACCTTTTGCAACAAAAGCAAGAGATCAAGGCAAAGCTAGTCCAAGTTCATCCAGGGATAAGCATCAGGGAAACCAATCAAGGAGAAATCAACCAAACTATTCCAGAAAGGAATGCTGATACCTCTGACACCTCAGGTAAAGATATCTTGTTTATTATTGTGGCAAACTAGGTCATATGATTAAAGAATGTAGAAAAAGAAAGTGAAACCATTCTCAAGGAAAGCCAAGGAGGCACGCATGTTATCATGCTGCAAGAGATCAATTGGATAGGAGGAAAGATGATAATAATGTCTCTTAACATTATCTATGGCATGAGATGCATATACTATCAAGCGATGCTTGGTTCATAGATTCAGGTGCAGCCAGGCACTTCATAGGAAAGAGATTGGTTCCAGACCTTTCAAGAAGATGTAAAGGAAGGCGATTTAGTGAAGCATGGAGATCACAACACTCACCAAATCAGAAGTGGAGTGGTGCCTGTACTTATGCATAATGGTGACATAAAGAAGTTACAAGATGTGTTATTTCTGCTTGTATTGTAAAAGAATTTATCAACTAGTCAAATTGCAAAGTTGAATTGTAAGATTGAGTTTACCAAACACAAGTGTCTTATTATTGAGAATGCAAACAGATATCGAAGTTTAGAATAAGGGATTGAAGAATGAAGCTTGTATGTATTCACAGCAGTTTCCAGAGGCCAACATGTGATGGCGGCATAAGCTGATATAGTCAACAAACTTTGACACACGAGGTATGGGCATATGAGCTTTAAAAGCCTTTTACTGTTTAATAGAGTTCACATGGTAATATGGAATGCCCAGACAAAATGGCAGGAAGAAATATGTGAAGCTTATATGATGGGAAACCAGAAAGGGATTGTATTTACAAGAGGCTACAGAGTGTGTAAAGGAACTACTGGAACTATAGTGCATACTGATCTTTGTGGTTCTATGAGGACAGAACCCATTGGGTTGCGAAATACCATGTCTGCCATTGTTGATTGTTGCCATTGTTGATTGTTTAAAAAAGACTTTGATTTACTTTCTTAAGGTAAAATCAGATGCATTCAAGACCTTCCTAAGATTTCCAGATAAATCAATAAGGCAGAGTGTAAGAAAATTAAGATGCTTCTTAATTTCTTTGAACCTAGCATCCAACACTTAACTCGAAATAAAATCACTTTAAATTTTATTTATTAAATGCACAGCTAGATTTTAACCAAACATTAGTGGAATCTTAAAAACAAAAACCAATCACATTGCACAAAGATGATTTTGGGTAAATACCTTTGAAACCAATCACATTGCACAAAGATGATTTTGGGTAAATACCCTTGAAAAAACCCCTAAGGGAAAACCAATACCTTGTTGATTTTATTCATTAAAATCTTGGGCTCCCATCGTGGATAATGGCCCATCGTGGATAATGGCCCATCAGAGGAATACTATGTAGCAATAGCCTAGCCCACTTGGTTGCTATCTCCCTTGCTACCCCTTTGCACCTTTCCTCGACCCTGCCCACTCACACTTAGATGAAATGCTCTTGTAATATTGTAGATATAAAAAAGTATGCAGAACATAAACAAATAGCTAAAAGTATGCAGAACAGAAACAAATAGCTAGAAATGGTAGATGAACAACAATATAACCAGAACGACACCACAATAATACCAAAATGATACCAGAATAACACCAGAAAGAGCACTTTGATTACTGAGAGCAATGTTCACTTGTCTCTTCGAGGGGGCAACCTCTAGCATAGCAGAGCTCTATTACAATAATATCCAAGACAAAAGTTCTCATACCCTCGACTCCTATTTATACTAAATATGTCTATCAAAAGAACCATCTAAAGGAAGATCATTTTAGAAGCGGAAGCTTCTATTAGGTCTTCTTACATTGGACTTATTCTTCCTTCTTGCTAGGCCTTATTAATATTGACCTTTATTGCTGCAGAACGGTGGCTGGTTCCCAAGTGGCATCTGTTGGAGTTGTATCTTTCCACTGGATTAACACTTCCTTGATGGTTCGTTGACGCAGACGACGCTCACGCTGGTCCAAAACTTTTTGTGGTTGTAACCAAATGGAGTCTTCTTTGTCCAACTTGGGAAGGTTGGTTTGAGTTTGACACTCAGTTCCAATCACCTTCTTTAAGTAGGAAACATGAAAAATAGGATGAAGCTTAGAATGATTGGGCAAAGTTAACTGATAGGCCACCTGTCCCACA
The DNA here is from genome assembly GCA_010110895.2 of Picea sitchensis. Classification (NCBI taxonomy): domain Eukaryota; kingdom Viridiplantae; phylum Streptophyta; class Pinopsida; order Pinales; family Pinaceae; genus Picea; species Picea sitchensis. The sequence goes on from SNQJ01S0051125.1 coordinate 25,028, forward strand.
AGCTTGAGAACAGTATAAGGACCATAAAATTTGGGCGCTAGTTTCTGACAATGGTCAGCCTTGAGGGAATTTTGCTTGTAAGGTTGTAGTCGAAGAAACCCCTGATCCCCTTCTGCAAATTGACGTTCAGAGCGACCTTGATCTGCTTGTTGCTTCATGTGATTCTGGGCCATGACGAAATTCTCTTTGAGGGTACGGAGAATAGCCTCTCGAACTATAAGCGTTTGGTCAACCGTCTAGACCTTCGAGACACCTGGAAAATATGAGAGAACTGAAGGTGGCTTTTGTCCATATACTGCTTCAAAAGGAGTCAGGTGGGTAGTTGTATGGTACGAAGTGTTGTACCACCATTAAGCTAGTGGTAACCATTGAGCCCATTGATTTTTCCTTTCCGAGGCAAAACACCTCAAATATGTTTCCAAACACTTGTTGACAACTTCAGTTTGACCATCAGTCTGGGGATGATAAGTTGTGCTGAGATGCAATTGGGTGTCTTGTAGCTTGAACAATTCTTGCCAAAAATTGCTGGTGAAAGTTGGGTCGCGATCAGAAACAATAAAATGCGGCATGCCATGAAGCTTGAAGACCTGATCCATGAAAAGTTGAGCCACAGTGGATACTGTAAATGGGTGTTCAAGAGCACATGAATGAGCATACTTGGAAAGACGATCAACTACCACCATGATGATTGATTTATTGCCCGATTTAGGTAAGCCTACAATAAAATCCATAGAGATATCTTGCCAAATAGCAGGTGGAATTGGAAGCGGTTGTAGTGTGCTGGGAGATTTGATTGTTTTTCCCTTGTTGCATTGACACATTACATTCAACCACAAAATTACGAACGTCTTGTTTCATACCATCCCAGAAAAAAGAACGTTTGACCCTGTCATAGGTTTTGGTAAACCCGGAGTGCCCAGCTGTGGGTGTAGCATGAAGCTCAGAAAGTACCGTGGATTTAAGTTTTGACTGTTTACTTAAATACAAACGACTTTTGTATCAAAGCTCATCATGGAGCCAAGAGTACCCTGGGGAAACTGGAGAATTGGACTGCAATTGTTGTATCAGATGCGAACTTTTGGGATCGTGTAGCCATTCCCGACAAACAACTTGGAGCCAATCTGGTACAATGAAGGAGAGAGAAAAAAGGGACCCTTCATCTTCATATTTTCGGGAAAGTGCATCGGCAACCACATTGTCTTTGCCTTCCTTGTAAACGATCTCATAATCATATCCAAAGAGCTTAGTCACCCATTTTTGTTGCTCTGGGGAGGAAATGCATTGTTCCAAAAAATACTTGAGGCTTTGATGATCTGTCTTAATTTGGAAGCGTTGCCACAATAGATAAGGGCACCAAAGATCAACGACATGCAAAATAGCCAACATTTCCTTTACATAGATTGATTTGCCCAAATTTCGCTCAGACAGTTGTTTGCTGGTTAAGGCCAAAGGCCGACCCTCTTGCATAAGGACAACGCCAATTCCTTTCCCTAAAGCATCACATTCCAGGACAAAGGTCTTTGTGAAATCAGGAAAGGCCAGGACTGGAGTGGTGCACATGGCCATCTTCAAGGTTTGAAAAGCCCGAGCAACTGCTGGAGTCCAAGTGAAAGAATTCTTTTTAAGGAGTGCAGTGAGAGGTGCCACAATCTTTCCATAACTCTTAACAAACTTGCGATAATAACCTGTTAAGCCCAGAAATCCATGCAAGCATTTGAGAGTCTTTGGGTGAGGCCAGTCTTGCATAGCTTCAATCTTTTTAGGATCCACCCTGATGTCGGCCTTGCCAACAAGATGACCCAAGTACTTGACTTTCGAGGTGCCAAAAGCACATTTAGATTATTTCAGGAAAAGTTGGTGCTGAGAGAGTAGATGGAGAACTCGATCCACATGAGCAAGATGGTCTGTCTAGGTTTTTCTATACATGAGGATATCATAAAAAAAAACTAAGACAAAATGACGGAGAAAAGGACGGAAGACATGATTCATGAGGCTTTGGAAAGTGGAGGGAGCATTACACAAGCCAAAGGGCATGACCAAAAACTCATAGTGGCTCTCATGAGTTCTAAAGACAGTCTTAGGAATGTCTGCCTCTTTCATACGGATCTGGTGGTAGCCAGAATGAAGATCAAGTTTTGTAAAGAACTGGGCGCCACTCAATTCATCCAAGAGGTCATCAATGACAGGACTGAGAAATTTGTCTTTAATGGTGAGTTTGTTGAGGGTGCGGAAGTCAGGACACATCACCAAGAACCTTCTTTTTTAAGGACCATGGCCACAGGAGAAGAGTAGGGGCTCGTACTAGGGCGGATAACACCTGCGTTGAACAGTTCTTGAACCATTTTCTCGATTCCATTTTTTTTGGAAAAAGGGTGACGATAGGGACGGATATTGGGAGGAAGGCTTCCTGGGACAAGGGGAATGGAATGATCATGAACACCATGGGAAGGAGGGAGTCCCTCGGGAGTGGAAAAAACCACTTGATGTTTAGAGAGGATGGATTGGAGGTCCTGCGACATAGAGGGTGTCTCGGTTGCTTGTATGGCATGGAGTTGGGCAATAATGCTAGAATGACATTTTTTGAGCAGCTTTTCCATGCGATGGGAACTAATGATCTCTGGGGAACCGACAGTGATGCCTTGGAACTTATATTGTTGGCCCTCCTGGTTGAATTGCATGGTTAATTCCTTAAAATCCATGAGAATGGGACCCAAAGTCCTTAGCCTTTCTACACCCAACACAATGTCACAACCGCCCATGTCGATAGCAAACATATGAGATTTCAGGTGGTAGTCACCAATTTGGAGACACACATTTTCACAACGCCCTCCACATTTCATGGACCCACCATTGACAATCATGATTTGGAAATTATTGACTGCACGAATATAGAAATTAGTTTCTTGGGCAATGTGGTGATGAATAAAATTATGGGTGCTTCCACTATCAACAAGATTGATGACCTTCCTATGCTTGATGTAACCAATTAGCTTGAGCGTTTGGGGAGCAGAGAAGATAGTGAGAGCATTTAGGCAAATGATCGGTTCTACCTCGGGAGGGTATGAGGGAGGGGTTATGTCAGTGGGTTCAGGTGACATAGACACAAGGGGAGCTTCAACATCCTCTTCTAAAACATCCTCCGAGATGGCCATAAAAAACTTTTGTTCCTTACACTTGTGTCCCAGAATTTTTTTGTCATCACAATTATAACAAAGGCCTTTGAGTTGGCGTTCAACCATTTTGGCCCTGGTCAATTTTTGGATCTTTAGTGGAGTAAGAGGAGTGGGATTTACTGGTTTAATGCGAGGAATAAAGGGGGTTTTCGGTTTTGAGAAGAGGCAACCTGTTTTGCTTCCTTAGCTCTTTTAGTAGCTTCCACCCAACTCTAAGGCCGAGCCATGAGAATATGGGCACGAATCTCATCCTTGAGGCCATTGATAAAACATTCTCGGAAAAAAGCATCAGACATGCCCTCTGTACGAAAAGTCAGTCGCTCAAAAGTAGCTATAAAGTCTTCCACTGTGCCAGATTGTTTCAACTTTGTCAAACAACTTAATGGTTGGTGTCAGTGTCAAAGCGTTCATAAAGCTCTGCCACAAAGTGTGTCCAAGCAACATACCCTTGGATGGGCAGTTTTTCTCCATTGCCACCATTGCCAACGTTCTTGATCTAGATGGAGAACACCATACCGGAGCTTGGCCAACTCATCCGTAATGCCGTACAGAGAGAAATATTGTTCCATTTGAATTACCCAGCCAGTGGGATCCGAGCCATCAAATTTGGTCACACAGGCATAGGTCATGCTGAAAGTGATGGGGCTGGAAATTATGGGAACGAGAGAAAGTTTCACCTTCGGTATGCAAAGGTTGGTCAGATAAGGGAGGATCTGCTGGGATATGCAGCTTGGTGCAGACCATCGAAGTGACAGATTCAAGCTGGGTATTAATGTTTTGTTTGAGGTCTTGTTTGAGTTCCAAGTCTTGGCTATGGGTATGAGCCATGATGACGAGGGAACTGAAAAGTGGCGGGTGGGGTCAAAAAATTTGCTAAAAAATGATAGGTATGAATGTGATAAGGAGAAGAGAGAAATCTAATGGAATAGGTCTCAAATAATGGTTCCAATAGGATCCAAACTTTTTTTTTTAGTTTTTTGTTTTTGTTTTTGTTCCAACACCTACGGAGTTATACTCCGATCTGAAGAATACTACAGTGATGAAATGCCCAAATGCTTAATCAGGAAGAAATGTGTAGTAATTTGGCAACTTGAATGCAACAGACACAGTTGCACGGCAATAGATCTTGTCTATTTTGTTTTTTGTTTCCATCCCCAAAGGTTAGGTATTCAAGGGTTCTACAGACAAGGCTTTTCCCTATGCTATAGCTCTCTGATATATGTGCGGGGTCCAATAGTAGTACTCGACCCGATATCTCAGGGCACCAACTAAGGAGGCTAGACCGTGCCCTTAGCCGTACTACCCGACTACTCAGGTAATAGAGAGTATCTTCCTGAGTGATGTTCTCGGTGGCACTATAGCAGTCAGGTGGCCGATCAGTTTATCTATGGAGGGCTTCAAGAAATCTAGGCCGATCCGTATACAGGTGTTGTCTGATGCGCTACCACTTGAAGGGGTACCAACAGGGGTTACAAGGGTGGCCAACAGATGTGCGCTTAAGTACCACTTGTATTTCCTATGTGTATGAATCCCTGACTGCGGGTTTATGCGCGTAAGGACAGATCTTTGTAGCTTAAAGACACCAGAATAAGTCTCTACCCTGAAAAAAATTAACCCACAATTTTCTGTCGAGGAAGGTGCTCTGATACCACTTGTAATATTCCAAATATAAAAAAGTATGCAAAACAGAAATAAATAGCTAGAAATGGCAGATGGACAACAATATAACCATAACAACACCACAATAATACCCAAATGATACCAGAATAACACCAGAAAGAACACTTTGATTACTGAGAGCAATGTTCATTTGCCTCTTCGAGGGGTCAACCTCCAACAGAGTAGAGCTCTATTACAATAATATCTAAGACAAAAGTTCTCATACCCTTGACTCCTATTTATACTAAATATGTCTATCAAAAGAACCATCTAGAGGAAGATCCTTCTAGAAGCATAAGCTTCTATTAGGTCTTCTTACATTGGACTTATTCTTCCTTATTGCTAGGCCTTATTAATATTGACCTTTATTACATCAGAATATATTATTCTACCTACGTGAGGGGTTAGGTCCCCAACAACTCTTCACCCACTCAATGAGATCTCCTCATTGCCCACTCACACTTGGATGAAATGCTCTTCACTCAATCAATGAGATCTCCTCACTCATTCTGTGTGTGACACAAGTACATGAGCAAAGAATCCCTCTTTGCTCCAATGTACTTTTTGTGTATCTCATCCTCTCACTTGGGCTTCCTTTTATAACGTTGAGTTAACCCTAAATCCAAAACCCTAGATCTCTTAAAGTGATTAAGGGTTGAGATTAAATCCCACCCTCACTTTAGATCTAATGGCTAGGATCAACTCACTTAAGTTAATAATGCTAACAACTTGGGCATTTAACTTAATTAATCTAACATTAATTAAAAAGGTCATTCACTTTAATTATTAACTCATAAAGTGAATTTCCTAAGGTTTTGAGAGGCATCACGGGCAATTTCCACATGTTAGACACCGAGCCTATGTGGAAGTACCTGTTCGATGCTAAATGCATCAACACTCCCTCTTAGCGAGGAAGGTACTTCCACCACTCGAAGGTGGCTCTTTCTTCTCTACCAAATCCGCTACCATGGTTGCTCTCCAATCCACCTGATCGACTGCTCCCTTTGAACATAAATCTATCCCCGCCATCTCGCTTAGATGCTTCTTTGAAGACTTGCTATCTTTGAATATGCCCCTAGAAGCCTCCCGCATGGCCATCTCGTACACCTTTGAATATGCCCCTAGAAGCCTCCTGCATGGCCATCTCGTACCATGATTCCTTCTTGACATACATGGAAGCCTGCTCCTTCCCACCTGAACCTGAAGGCTGACTCCCTCTGAGTTGCTCAACCTTCGGAGCTACCTACTCCTTGTTCTCGAACACTTTGCTGCTTGCCATTTTTTCAGCAAGCCATTCAACACAAATTTTTGTTGCCTGGATCCTTGCCCAGGTTCGTTTCCCGTTGCTCGTTGCTTGAACCCTTTCCTGAAGCTTCTCGGGGCTGCCCACAACCTTCTGTTATTGCCCGGATGCTCTGTTATTGCCCATATGTTTTTCTGGGCTACCCGAGTCCTTTTACGAAGCTGTCCAACTATTTCTTCCAGTTGCTCGGGGCTGCCTTGATTTCTTGTCCGCTACTTGAGGTTTCCTGAAAATCTTCCCTGCTTCCCAAGGCTACTCGGATCTCCGCCCACTTCCTAGGGGCTACCCGGACCTCTGTAGCCCCTGCGTTTTGCTATTGTAGCTCTGCGGCCCTGTTTGGCGGTTGCTGGACAGTTGTTTGCGGTCTTGCATCCCATGGCCTATTTCTCCTTGCCGGTTGTGCTTTTTCATTGGCAACTACAACAACTTGTGATGGCAGTGGCTGCCGGCCTTTCCTCCACTCAACCGGTCGTCACCTCCCACGCAATAGCAATACACCGACTGCCTTCTTAGCAACTGTGTTCTCCTCCACAGGCTATCTCCTGTCGCTGCCCATTCCTGCTAGCTGTCACGGTTAACCTCACGTGCCTGCTGTCTCAGCAGCTCGCACGTCCACCACGATCGACTGTCTCTGCCGCTCATTCCTTCTCACCCAATTTTCAAATTTCACAACCCCCGCGTGGCTTCTCTGCCCAGTTCAACCACCTGATCCACTTCTCCTCCGCCGATTGTTCTCTCACACTCGACCGACCTCCACTCAACTTGATTTCTACAATCAACGATCCACACAGCTACTCGACGTGATCTGTACCCGCCACTAATTTCTCAGCAGCTGTTACAACCCGGCTCGATCCTCTGCCAAATTCCCATCTCCACACATATTTTCTCTACAATATCCAGTCCATATGTTGTACGACATTGTACGGATTGTATGACGGTTGTACCATACGACTCCCTCTTCTCTTGCTTTTTATTTTTTATTTATTTTTTATTTTGAGTTGATTAACCCCGCAACTCCTACAATAAAATTTCTCGCTTCAAAATACAATCTCAGTGCAAATCTGGCTTCCTTAGAACTACAACTTTGATACCGTGTTAATTTCTCTGAACCTAGAACCCGACACTTAAGTCGAAATAAAATCATTTTAATTATTAAATGCACAACTAGGTTTTAACCAAACATTAGTGGAAGCATAAAAACATAAACCATCACATTGCACAAAGATTTTGGGTAAACACCCCTGGAAAAACCCCCAAGGGAAAACCAATACCTTGTTGATTTTATTTATTAAAATCTTGGGTTCCCATCATGGGAAAATGGCCCATCAGATGAATACAATACAGCAATAGCCTAGCCCACCTAGCTGCTATCTCCCTTGTTGCCCCTTTGAACCTTTTCTCAACCTTGCCCGGTCACACTTGGATGAAATGCTCTTCACCCACTCAATGAGATCTCCTCACTCATTTTGTGTGTGACACAAGCACATGAGCAAAGAAGCCCTCTTTGGTCCAATGTACTTTCTGTGTATCTCATCTTCTCACTTACGCTGCCTTCTATAACGTTGAGTTAACCTTAAATCCAAAACCCTAGATCTCCTAAAGTGATCAAGGGTTGAGATTAAATATCACCCTCACTTTAGATCTAATGGCTAGGATCAACTCATTTAAGTTAATAATGCCAAAACTTAGACATTTAACTTAATTAATCTCACATTAATTAAAAAAGTCATTCACTTTAATTGTTAACTCATAAAGTGAATTTCCTAAGGTTTTGAAAAGCATTATGGATGACTTCCACATGCTAGACATTGAGCCTATGTGGAAGTACTTGTCCGATGCTAAATACATCAACAATGCTGGGAACTGATAGTGGTGGTGAGTACAAGTCTATGGCATTTACTTAACCATTGCAGAGATCAAGGGATAAGGAGGCAATTCACTACATCAAATAGTGTACACCTCATCAAATGGTGTTCCTGAGAGAAAATCATACATTATGGATGCTTCCTGTAGTATGTTGAAAGAAAAGAATTTGTAAAATGAGTATTGGGCTGAAGCAATGAGTTGGGCAATGTATTTGCAGGATCAAAGTCAAATAAGAGCAGTGTTGATACTCGAGAGTATTTGGTAGTGTGACTTGATGCCTATATATCCAAGGAAAATAGGTAAATGTTAAAAATAGATCCAAGAAGTGAATCTTGCTCAGATATCATGAGTAGAAAAGATTATAGGTTGCTTGATCCTACAAATAAAGCACTTTTGGTAAGCAGGTATGTCAGAGTTGATTAGGGCCACATGCACGATCGTATTTCTGTGGCCACCAACACATTGTTTTTTCAGTTCAAACAAAAGAAGCCCAGATGTGAAGAAAGACCCTAAGTGGAGGAAGAGATAATAGAACAACCTAAAGACAACAGAAAGGTGCAAAGCATTTAGGATCAAGGGCATGAAAGGAAACTATACTTTCATGACTACAGCATCAAGTTCAAAAGAAATGCAAAGCATTTAGGATCAAGGGCATGAAAGGAAACTATACTTTCATGACTACCGCATCAAGTTCAAAATAACTGCAAACTTCAAGGAAGCAAGGTGATTCAAAATGGTACGAGTCCATGGGATACGAAATGTAATCTATTATTCAGAAGGATCAGACTTGGGAGTCAACAGAGTCGCCTGCAAGGAAATAAGTTATAGGATGCAAATGGGATTTTAAAGAAAGTAAAAGGCATATGTAAGTGCCAATATATACAAGGCATGAGTGGTAGCTAAGGGATTCGCTCAAACAGAAGGTATAGATTAAGATAAAACTTTTGGTCTGGTTGCAAATATTGATACCATTTCTGTTGCATTGGATTTAACAGCTCAATGCATGTGTTTAGTACATTGTGTACACGTCAAAAGTTCATTCCTCAATGGGTTTATAGAAGTAGTTTACATGCAGAATCCATAGGGATTTGTTAGGCCATGTTAAGAGCATCTTGTGTGCAGATTAGAGAAGATGCTGTATGGTTGAAACAAGCTTCATGAACCTGATAATCATGTATTCATGGGTATTTCAGAACATCGAGTTCATGAGAAACTCTTCCAATAAATCTATACACGAGTTTCAGATTCAGATGATACTGTCATTGTGATCTTGTATGTTGATGACTTGATTACGACAAGCAGTAAGGAAACTTGACAACCGATCCAAAGAAAGATTCAAGCAAGATCTTTGACATGAAAAACCTTGGCCCACTCCATTGCTATTGGTTATGAAGGTATGGCAAAAGTAGGATCAGATATTTCTATCACAAAGAAGTATGTAGGTGACTTATTGAAGTTCAGGAAAACCAACTGCAACATCCATTGTGGCAGGAAGTTACGAACCAAGTTGACTCAAGAAGGTGGTAAAGTAGTCGGCTTGTAGGTAGGCTTATCTATTTGACTATCTCATAACTAGATATTAGTTAATGCAGTTGGAGATGTGTTTAAACTTTAGATTTATGGAAGAACCAAAAGTGGCACATTGGAAAGCAGCCAAGCGGATTTTAAAACACATGGAAAGAACAATGAGTTATGGATGAGTATATCAGAAATGAAAGGTTTGAATGGATTGCTTCTCTTGACTCAGATTGAATTTTGGATCTGTAGCTGTATCATAGAATGACAAAAGGCATACAACCTTAGCGTAACTATATTTTTTTCTCTGCATGGGATCGACCTCCACATTTGCTTTGGTCTGTAGTGTAACTATATATATAGAGACACTAGTACAAAGGAGTGATGAAAGAAATGATGGGGTATATAATATATTGGAGTTTTGTAGGATCAAACTACTACCTTTAGGATAACTGTAGTGTAATGAAGCTTCTGAAGAATGTTGTATTTCATGCCAGGACCAAACACATACAGGTGCACTTCCACTACTTGAGGCAACTTTAATACGAAGAGCAGATAGAGCTAATGTTATGGACAAAAAATGAACAAGTGGAAAATATCTTCATCAGAGTGCTGAGCAAGGAAACGTTTGTCAGCTTAGAGAGATGTCAAAGAAAACAATGATCCATTAAGGGGAGTAAGTGTCGAGGNGAAGAGCAGATAGAGCTAATGTTATGGACAAAAAATGAACAAGTGGAAAATATCTTCATCAGAGTGCTGAGCAAGGAAACGTTTGTCAGCTTAGAGAGATGTCAAAGAAAACAATGATCCATTAAGGGGAGTAAGTGTCGAGGATAATAATGGAAATTACTTGAAAATAAAAATTAAATGTGTGTGTGTGCACTAGAGAGAGAGAGATTGTCCATAAGTATGCAGGAGATATTGCGCATAAGCCTGCGTGAGAAAGCATGCAGCAGTAGCAGATGATGGTGAAATTACTGCTATCGTGTAAAAGTGTGTGTTTCCCTGTGCAGTCTATAAGTTTTAACATTTACAAATTTTATTGTGTTCAAACTTCAAACATATTAGAAAGTGCGAACTGACCCTTAGACATTTTCAGATATCCTTTTCAGAATAGCTATTCAATTGGGGTGGTTGTGTGTGTATTGATGTCAGTTCAGTTACCTGTTAGTGATTTATTCAAGTCATAATTCAATATCATTTTAGACTGATCGCTTGATGGTGGAATGTTAGGTACTCCATTGTATGGAAGTTGTATTTTTGAAGCTTGATGTATATCCATGTGCAGGTGCTCTCAAGTAATGAGATAAATGTTCTTCACAGAATTGCTTGAAATATTACAGATTATATTATGTCTTTCTCTACACTTGAAAGTTTATTGTATTCATTTGTTTTCCAAGAATGTACCTAGTATTTCTGTAAAGCTCCTAGCAGGGACATATAACTTAAATGTGCATTTTGTGAACTTATCTATTGATGAGAGGATATTTTTTATATAGGGCATCAGTTGAAACTTGAAACATTAAAATCACCAAATCCCTTCAAACTATGCTAAAGCCAGATTAGGAAAATAAAAAGGGAAATAGAGAAACTCCATGTAGCCATTGCACAGTCTCTAGTATCTACATAACTGAGGCTGTGACACGAAAGGTATGTTGCATAATTCAGACCTAAAAACTTGTAAGCCATGCGATCTTTTCATTTTTGCAAAGCGAGAAACATGAGATTTGACAGAAAATTCAATAACCTTTGACATTGGATTGCAACTTGTCTAATACCTTGCAACAGGCCATGAAGTAAAATGGTAAAGCCTTAAACAGTTCAGCTAGGAAGTCCTCAATCTTCTTCCAATTGGGAAATGACCACTATTTGTCGACACCTAATAACTATCAAGACAGTTTCTCATTAAAATAATTATTTCTAAATAAAATTCCAATAAATTCAGTTAGGAGCTGAGAATGAACATGGATTTAGGTGGATTACATCCATCTCCAATGTTTCTTAAACCTTTATTCTCCCAAATGAAACAGTAATAAAAAATGTTATAACATGTTTTCAAACATTATATTAGTCACTACATAAACAGGAAGGTATGGCTCGACAGGCCATGAATAAATTACTGCATTATTATCTGGGCAGGTATAAGCTATTTGGTTGGAAATTGTTTGTAGTCTATCATGCTTTTACAAGAAACAGTCTGCCAGCGATAAACTTCCAAAAAGTTACATGTTTTTGGGTGGTGAAATACCTTCCCGTGTAAGAACCTTCGTCTTAGATGCCACAGCCAAGGGATCTCTTCTGCCAAAATTGCCCAGGACATGCACCTGGTGTCGTCTGCCAAATGCTTAGGAGTCAGGACAAACTACCTTAAGGCTCAGTTAACGATCTGATATCACAAGATAGCACAAATTGGCCACATTAGCATGGAAGCATGTTCTGGGGGAGATTGAATCTATGTCTCGGCAATGAAAGGGCATTCAATTTATTACTGATCTTCCAAAAATTGGTATCATCATCTGATATAAAAAGATCCATCTTAACCCAGGATTTATTAAGCATCAAGAAGGATCAAAAAGAAATTGAGATGCAAACTCCTTGGTGTTACCATGGAACTATGCTAGTTTATTTTATTGCTATATATGACAATTTTTTCTTTTTAAAATTACTTACCTCATTTTATTTTCATTTTGATATAAGTGTTATACATTGATATGACATATCTCATCCATACTGAGTTGTAGAGTGTTCCTAGGTTCTCTCGTGTAATGATGGTTTGAGTTGGAAAAAAATTAAATTCCACATAGAGAATATATCATATAAATTTTGAACTCACCAATAATATTGGAAAGTTATCACAATTTAAAGGAAGAGCTATTGTGATGCTTCTCGATATACCAGGTCAACAATAAGTTTTGCAGAGTTAATTGAAAATAAGTAAAGAGGCTATATATATTTTGTACGTCAATAATTAAATGCATCATTGCTCCCAAAAACATAGAGACAATGGACAATAGTCACACACAAGGTGAAACAAATCTGTCTCGCCACCCCATCAATTGATCATGAAAATGCATACATATATAGGATGAAAAACTGGTTCATCTGACTCCGGAACTAACATGACCGTTATAGCCAAGATTCTAACAATCTTGATTTTGTAATTACTAGCATAACAACTTGCTAATAATTCATTTGACAATTATTTCTATCATTCTCCCTTAATGTAGAAATGGATTCTCTACAATTCCTAGCTTGTCTCTACCTATTACAAATTTAGCCTTTCAATAATTAAATGCATCATTGCTCCCAAAAACATAGAGACAATGGACAATAGTCACACACAAGGTGAAACAAATCTGTCTCGCCACCCCATCAATTGATCATGAAAATGCATACATATATAGGATGAAAAACAGGTTCATCTGACTCTGGAACTAACATGACCATTATAGCCAAGATTCTAACAATCTTGATTTTGTAATTACTAGCATAACAACTTGCTAATAATTCATTTGACAATTATTTCTATCATTCTCCCTTAATGTAGAAATGACTTCTATAATTCCCAGCTTGTCTCTACCTATTACAAATTTAGCCTTTCCGAGAGGCTTAATGAATATATTCACCACATTATCATTTGTATTATGGTACATCAGATCAATTTTTTTTGATTGAATCTTTTCTCACAAAGTGATGCTTAGTTTCAATGTGCTTTGATTTTGCATGATAAATTGGAATTTTGTTGAGCTTTGATTATCACATTTGATAGATGTATGTACTCCTTACCTTTCTCCCATGTATTCAAGAATACGCTTTTAGTCAAATTGTTTCACAGGTAGCATTGCACAATGATTTATACTCGGCTTCAGTTGAGGACAAGGAAATAGTTGGTTGCTTCTTGTTGCTCCAAGACACAATTCTAGATCCTATATTGAATGCATATCTAGTGGTGGATTTTCTATCATCTAGATCTTCTGCCTAACTCAGAATCTGAATAAGTTGCCAATTCAACATTCCAATGATTAGTATATTCAATACCAAAAAATCTACAGCCTCTTCTGGCATCAAATGACTCTCTTAGTTGTTTTTCAGTGACTATCATGTGGTTTAGTCACGAAATGAATAAGCATGCTAACTAAATATGCAATATCGAGTCTTGTTGTGGTTAAATAGTTTAGACTTTCCACCAACTATTTATACAAAGTACCATTTACTTATTTTGTATCATCATCATTGTAAAACTTAACACTCTATTCTAATGGAGTAGACACTAGACTACATTCACTCATATTGAACCTTCAATTAGTTTCTTTTGTATACTTACTTTGAGTGAATAAAAGTCTTACCATCTTCCCTCCAAACCTCAATGCCTAAAAAGTAATGCATCTGACCAAGACCCTTCATTTCAAATCCATGTGATAATTATCTTTTGATCTCATCAATCAATTTTATGGCACTTCTTGTTATGATTAAATCATCAACATACAATGAAATCAAAGCAAGATTCCCATTTCTATCTTTCATAGCATTCATCCATTCCTTATGATCTTTTGCTTTCCCAAAATTCAAAGGTTATTCTATATATAATTTGAATCATCATAGCATAATATTTATATCTGATAGGTCTATGAATTTGCCTTGTTGATCTTCGTAGTGCATCATTGCTTTGTTGAATTGCTCCACACTTTCTTGGTGTACTTTGGTTTCTTGTAGCTTCAATGCAATTTTGATCTTCGACATCATCTTGCTGATCTTCAATTTCTTCTACTTCTGCACTTTCAATGCCTTCTTTAGGAAGTTTCCATAGATCTTGATCATCTTCTTTTTGAACCTCATCTATATACTCATGAAATATAACATCTCTACTTGCAAAAACTTTATGAATAATGAGATCATACATTTTGTAAGCTTTATGGTCAACACAATAACCAATGAAGATACATTTGATTGACTTTGCATCACGTTTACTTCTATCTTCCTTTGGAACGTGGGAAAATACTTTACTACCAAAATTTCTCAAATGATTAACAATTGATTTATAACCATCGAATGCTTCATAAGGAGTTTTATGATTTAAAAATTTGGTTGGATTACTATTATTTAGATACACAACAACAATTATTGTTTCAACGCAAAAAACGTTAAGAAGATTATTACCTTTAATCATGTTTTGAGCACATTCAACCAAGGTTCTATTTTTCCTCTCAGCCACACCATTCTGCTGAGGAGTATGTGAAATTGTGTATTGTTTCTGAATCCCATTGTCCTTGTAGTATTTGATGAAATCTCCTAACGTGCATTCTCCTCCTTGATCTGATATAAGGATCTTGATGTTTCCTGTCTTCTTTTCAACCATGTTTTTAAACTCGTTAAAATATTCAAACACATCACTTTTCTTTATTATGAAATAAATCCATGTAAATCTTGTTCTGCCATCAATAAAGATAAAAAAAAATAAGCATCTCCCCCAAGTGATCTATTTTGCATTGGTCTTGTTGCACCTTATACACATTTGGGCTATCGTGGAAGAAACCTTCAATCTACTTAGTGTGTCCTTGGGGAAAGTCTTGAGTCAAGGTGTTGTCACTTGATCCTTGACTCCTCCGTTTAGGCCAACTCCTAGCGAAGCCAAGGGGAGTAGTCCTTAACAAATATATTAAGACTCTTAAGCTACTCTAAGCTAAAAGAAATATTCTAGGAGTTTATTGCAAAATAAAACATAAAACATTCAACTTACTCATTCATTAGATAAGATCATCAAATTAGGCAGATGTCTAATAATAAAAATGCATGCATAATAAAGTAGGATACAATATCTGCAAAATTTGTACAATTATTAGACAATCACATTTGAGAATGAAATTACTGCTCAAGAACATAAATATATAACCATAAAACTAGTGCCTTAAAAATATCGTGGACAGTTGTTGAACATGTGTTTTATTAAGGTTTATTGATAGTAAATTAATGACAGTTGTGTGGCCTCTTTAGAAGTTTGTTCCTTTGTTTGGAAACTTGTTGAGAGCCTACCGAAGCCCCAGGGATTCACCAATAAGTTCACAGAGGGTATCGGATGTCCAAAACGGGTGGGAAACCAAGTCCTGAGAGGGCTCACCTTACTTCACATACTCCCCTTAGGATTTTTCTTGCATATTGAAACAACTACTATTAAGGTTTCCCTAATTAGACTACTCCACACTAACAATTTCGGCTCTGATGAATCCCAAGATCGAGCTAGGCTCGCAAGGGTTCAAAGCATATACCGACAATTGCGAGGAAGATTTATTTTAAAACTTGAAACAAAACTGAAATTGAATTGCATAAAACTTCAAATATTTTCTAATTACTAAGAACAAAAGGAAATCTAAGCTAGCATGAGATTATTTTGTGCTTAGGTGCATGAAGTAATGAGTGCTTTGTAAGATTGATTTCTCTGAAGTTTGTGTGTTTGAAAGAAAAATGAAGCAACAAAAATTGCAAGGAAAAGAAAAGGAAACAAACACACAACACCACCAATCCCTTTAAAGGGGATGAAGAAACTGGGCACCTGTAATGTCCCCACTTTGGGACATCATCACAGTGCAGAGGTTTATGATGACCAGAGTAGCCAGATGGATGTTATAACGAGTACATGGGTTATTGAGAGGCATTGTGGGGTCCAGCTTGCATTGCTCATCATATTTCATCATTATGAGCCATTCCGCACAGGTTGGCTTTGGTTCCGTTGCATTTCGATGATTTCTATGATTTTGACTATTTTGGGCTATAAGTTAATTAGTCATTTTGGGCACATTACTTGGAGGAACCTCTCAGTGTAATAGCTCATTGGAATCAGGAAGAACAACACTACAAGATGGGATAGTGAGAAGTGAATTTCAGTAGCCAAGGAAGCCATAAGGAGAGATAAAGTGTTTTTTAGAGGAAAAAAGGTTAATTAATTAATTAAAGTGATTTAATTAATTAATTAAATATTAATAAAATGAAAGTCACTTTGGAGGAACAAGGTAAGCAAAAAGTATAAAGGAGAGGCAAGGGCCTCTACTCATTCATTCATGTATGTCTATCATTTGGATATTTGGCTTCTAGCTAGAGGGTCCATCTCTTGGAGGTTTTGAGGGTTTTGACTTAACAAACCCTAGAGGACGATTCAGTGGTGAAAGATTCCACCTAGTTTGTCCCAAGCTTGGTCTTGGGGATGCAATAATCTCCCACACCATTCTAGTTCTAGATCTACTCAGTGCAGGAGGGTTCTACACCAGCTACAGGCACATGAAGAGAAGGAGGGCGCACCATTGGGGGTTTTCAACAAGGGGGGCGCACCATTTATTGAAGGAAGGTTCGTTGCAGGAGTTTGAGGGATCCCTTGGAGATTTGAGCACTTGGGTTTTACTTGTAGGGCATTGGCCATGATTTCTAGTGCCTCTTGAGAGAGTTCTATGGTACAGATTATTTCCTAGAGCATTGGGACGAATTGGAGAGAAGGAGGACATTTTGGAGATTCAGATCTATTCAGTTTGGAGGGGTTA
The DNA here is from genome assembly GCA_010110895.2 of Picea sitchensis. Taxonomy (NCBI): domain Eukaryota; kingdom Viridiplantae; phylum Streptophyta; class Pinopsida; order Pinales; family Pinaceae; genus Picea; species Picea sitchensis. Next base: position 42,070 of record SNQJ01S0051125.1, read on the forward strand.
TACTTCAAATATGACCTTGAGACTTCACATAGTGACTTGCAGTGTCTCGATCTATCGTTCTAGCAAGTTTCAAGGCATTTGGAGGCCTCCATCAGGACCAAAATTCTAGGGTTTGACAGATTTAGGAGGGTGCAACTCCATTGGAAGATTCAACATTTGGAGGAGTTTCCCTTTGTATTTCGGTTTGATATTTCAGGAGGGGATTCTACTCATCCCTATCTATAGTTCGACATCTTCAACATAACATTTGGAGGCATCCTTCATCAAGTTCAGAATTATAAGGTTTGACATCTTTAGGAGGGCGCAACTCCATTGGAGGATTCAACATTTGGAGGAGTTATCCTTATCATTTCAGCCTGAGACTTTAGGAGGCGGATCCTATCACCCTGATCTATCATTTGGCCCGATTTTGGACTCATTTGGAGACTTTCTTCAGTGGGGCCGAATTGTTGAGGGTTTCATTCTTCCAATAGGGCGTGGCACCTTCCAGCTTGGGGGTTTAACATTCTTACGGCCCAAATCTACTCTTGCATTGGTCTTTAGTGAGTATTTGACCTTTGGAGGCTTGTGGTCTTCTATTGGAGCATTTTGTAGCAGCTTCTATCTTCTTTATTGGAGCTATCTGTTGAGCATTCCAGATCGACATCTTCATTGTATCAGGTTCTTCTATTTATGAATAAAATCAGACTTGAGATGTTTTGGCTTGTCTATCATGTTGTTGATCTTGCATATGGTTGAGGTATGTTCCATGACAATATCTTCTTGTTTATTGTTGCAAACACACATATAACACATCAGTAAAACCCTAAGCGTAATTATAAGCAAAGTGTTTGACAAAATACCACAACCAGAAAAGTTTTAAAAGACACCCAAAACCGTGATGTTCCTTGCATCTTGGCTTGGGAACATTACAGTGGTATCAGAGCTTAGATTCCTACCAGCTAGTGGGGATTAGCAGAGTTACAATGAATATAGATATTGTTAACATGATTTAGGAGTGTGCGAAGGAATATGAAACCATCAATAATTTTAGGGGTCTATTAACATTCCAATGGTTCCTATCCTATAAAAATACTAGTTGGAACAAAAAGAAGATTGCAGGTTGGGTCAAGGTAAGGGAGGAAATCAAAATGGTCAGAGAGGCCTTTCGAAGGACCCCCACGCCCATTAGAAACCCCACACCCAGTAGGAGCACACAACTTTGATACAGTTGCAAGGTGCCTTGGGAACCAGATCATAGGTGTAGGGGTAAGGGTAAGAAGCATATTATTGAGGTGCACTATGACAGTGATGATGAGGCATGTGAGGATGGATCAATTGAGGTTTATCTAGATAAGTCCAATGATGAGAGTGACTCTGGCACAGGGATGAGTGTTAGTGACTCTTGGACAGAGGATGATGATTCTAGCACGCTCGAGGAGGATAGTGACCCCTGTATAGTGGATAGCCATTCAGATGGACAAGACAATAGCACCAATGTCTCAACAGACATATCACATACCATTGATGACCTTACACCTCAACAAAGTGGTGACATTAGTGAGGATTCACACGTGTTATCACCTAGAGATGATGATCTTCCTATGATGGCCGTGACACATATGTCATCCTTCCAGACACCCCTGATAGCCACGTCACATGAGGAGGTCCATGGCATGTCATATATGATTGAGGAGCCTTGTGTGAGGGATGCACACCATGGACAGGTAGATCCACAGATCCAGGAGTAGGTATAGGACGTACGGACAGTTGACCTTACACATACAGATCAACATGAGGATATTGAGTCACAACTTTTGGAGACTCCATTAGTTGAGTAGATTGTGGATGCTGATAGGTTGATGGGACACTTGCTTCCAGTACCGGCCTGCATTGATGGGGATGCACTCTTTAGTAGTTAGGACGACCATAGCACGTGTCTAGACATATCTATATGGGATCCAGGTGCAGATGATAGTAGCAGGTTGAGTGCTCAGGAGGATACCACTGTTCATACAGGATACAGTGTGATGCAAAAGGAGCTAGCAGTTGAGGATGATACACAGTCGCATATCGGAGGTCCCAGTAGCACAGTAGACAATGGGAAACTCAACACTTTATCTTCTGCAGAGAGATTTGTTGAGGATTCTAGTGATGGCACTAACAGTGAGAGGCATGAGGTGGTACCTCAGCATGACTATGATCAGGAGTCACACCACTTAGCAACATAGTTGAGAGTCACTGAGGATATGATCATGAAAACCACCAGGCGCAGTGATGACATGCATGCATTGATAGCAGATTACTACCGTAGAGCATCAATGACACATGGTAGTTCAGATGAGGGATTTTCTATGGTTGATTTTCATACTCTCAGGGAGAGAGTATCTGTGATGAGGATCGACTACTAGCAATTGTTGACTGACAGGGACTAGTTATTGAGGATGGGTCAGATGTATCATGAGGTTCTGAGGGGGCATGAGTTGGAGGTGGACCGACTCACTCATGAGTTGGAGAGCACCCAAGGATTCTTGAGAGGAACACATACAACCCTTCAAGAATCAGAGTCCATATCAGAGGAGCTCCTTGAGGAGATTCGTCAGAGATCCACTTCACCTATCTTGGTGGACACCTAGATATATCATTCAGTCACATCACTGGAGGATGTTGGTGGTTTGGCAGAGGAGCACCAATTGATGGAGGAGCCTGAGGTGTGCACATGATCACTGATGAGTATGGAGAGTTACGGTCTGGGGGTGCATGAGAGGATCTTTGAGACAGTCAGACACTCACCTACACATGGGGGCTCCAGAGCCAGGGGAAATTTTGATGATACTTCCATTTGTGTCACGAGAGGGATTGACCTTCATGTAGAGGTTGATATAGTAGTACACCCAGGATCCATGATGTTGCAGGGGTATACAAGGGACTACCTGAGTATGAAGGAGCATACAGTGGTGATTGATGACTCACAGAGACATGCAAAGGTTTACAGTGAGATCCATAGGGGTGTATTGATGTGCAGGGAGAAGACACACTTGAGGGAGCATGTAGATGCCCTTCCTTTGCAGCGAGACTTAGTTATGAGAGGTCACCTTCGCAGTATCAGTAGTTGCATGGGAGATGAGACATGGAGAGTGGTTAGGCCGAAACCACCTGACATGAGTGCATTTATGGCATAGAGTAGGATAGAGGTGGGTCGTGATGGGAAGACAATGGAGGCCTTGTGTGTGATGATGAGCATCATAGGCCAGATGATAGTAGACAACTCAGAGGCCGACACAAATACATATACTCACGAGGATGAGCATGGGGGACTTTTGGCAGAGATCAGTCTGACACAGGAGCAACCAACGAAGACTGGAAGTGATAAACTTCCAAGTTGGCCATGGGATACGAGAGTCCGTTTTGTTAGAAAGATGTTCATGTTGACCCAGGTTGCGCCAGAGAGCTACACACTCCACCTTGGGTTGGTTTGGAGTGGGCCTGTAGGTACTTGTCCTATGGGGTGAGGTCTTTTCTCCCTCTTGATCATCATGATAGGGCATGGAGATGTTTGGACAGGTACTTCATCTACAGAGGTGTATTTACTGATATAGTTTATGGACAACAGGTCCAATGGTCATAGGTATTTCAGCTGGAGGACCCAGGAGAGGAGGATTCAGGATGTATGTAGGGGGCAGACAGTCATGGTCAGAGTAGTGCAGGGCCAACAGGGTGGTCTTCGACAGAGGTTAGCATGGGACCCAGGGATTGTAGGGTTGGGCATTTCATTGAGTGACAGAGGCAAGTGGACCTTTGCAGGGGGAAGTTGTTCTAACTTCCCATTGAGCTTAAGTGTTGGGAGGAGCACATCACTTGCGGGTGCCTCACGGAGGTCTTGCAACACCTCGTTCTGGCATCAACATGTGCAGTTGATGGAGGCCGTATGGATCTTAGTAAAGACTTGGAGGGTGGATTCATTCCGAGATGAGGCCATGTGTCATATGCAGGAGACTCCCAGAGTTGGTATATTTCAGGGTTATGCTTCCCAAGGGCTAGTAGTTCATGACTTGATATGGGACTTGTTATCCCCGATATCTAGGGATAACTAGGAGATCATGTCTCGAGGCCCACATGGTCCCAGACATGGAGTACCAAGAGAGGGATTGACTTGAGCTTGGCCATGGAGGGCCCATCTTTCTTCTTCTTCGCCAGACTTGTCCTGTCAGCAGTAGCAACTTCCATCACCACCGGCCTGGGCCTGCATCGGAGATGACTCTTGCTCCATGAGGTAATTGGTCCGAGGTATCATGGTATGTGTCATATTTGATCGTTATAACCTTCTTATAAATGCATTAGGTTCCTTTCATTTCTGATGACTGCTTGGATCTTACACTAATCCACTTGACCATTGTTGGGGTGATTGATTGGGTGACTTAGTAAGCTTGTATT
>SNQJ01S0051125.1:46492-73476 GCA_010110895.2 Picea sitchensis
AAGTGTTGAGTAATTTCATTGGCCTAATTAGCAAAACGTCCACTTTATTGTCTAGCTAACCTAACCTAGACTAGGCCCGACGTCACCCTTGTAGCATAGTGACGCAACAACAACAATATATATGTATGAGCACATTTAATGTGTTGTGATAAGGATTGATTTTATACATTGAATGCAAGTACCTTTTTGTAGTTATTGAAGAAGTAATATTATAAGCCATTTGTCTTTATATGCAATCATTGACTTCATCAATAATTACATGTTATTATTGCTCATATATATATTGAAGATAGTCATTAGCAATTGAAGTACTAACCACTGCTTGCACGTTTTAGTTTTATTTGCCTTACAGGTGCCCTTTTCAGTGGAATACCTTCTCTTTGACTATCTCTCTTGGCAGTAATCTGTGGAGGGGAAAACCTACTTTGGCTTCTTGAAACTCAACCCCTTGATCTTTTCTCTTTCAGTACCCCAGATTACTAGGGATGTCTCCCTTGGGATTAGCCACCCTGAATAGAAAGAGCCCCCCATCGAGGTGACAGTGGGTGGGGAAGCTCCTGTTACGCCAGTTTGACTCTTGCCTTCAAGCTACTTAACCTATCCTACAAACTGAGCTATAACAGGATCCAGGGGGCAGAGTGTACGAGTGTTCATCTTTGGATGGGTTCTACTGTGTATCCCACCGATGGACATGGGATCCTAGTATTTTATTTGAGGGGATTTGGTTATTGCTTGAGGACAAGAAATTTTCTAGCAGAGAGGACTGTAATATCCCCACTTTGGGACATCATCACAGTGCAGAGGTTTATGATGACCAGAGTAGCCAGATGGATGTTATAGCGAGTACATGGGTTATTGAGAGGCGTTGTGGGGTCCATCTTGCATTGCTCATTATATTTCATCATTATGAGCGATTCCGCACAGGTTGGCTTTGGTTCCGTTGCATTCTGACGATTTCCATGATTTTGACTATTTTGGGCTATAAGTTAATTAAATTCATTGAAGAGGTCATTTTGGGCACATTCTTGGAGGAACCTCTCAGTGTAATAGCTCATTGGAATCAAGAGGAGCAACACAACAGGATGAGATAGTGAGAAGTGACTTTCAGTGGCCAGGGAAGCCATAAGGAGAGATAAGGTGTTTTTTAGAGGTAAAAAGGTTAATTAATTAATTAAAGTGATTTAATTAATTAATTAAATATTGATAAAATGAAATTCACTTTGGAGGGACAAGGTGATCAAAATGTATAAAGGAAAGGTAAGGGCCTCTACTCATTCATTCATGTATGTCTATCATTTGGATATCTGGCTTCTAGCTAGAGGGCCCATCTCTTGGGGATTTTGAGGGTTTTTACTTAACAAACCCTAGAGGACAATTCAGTGGTGAAAGATTCCACCTAGCTTGTCCCAATCTTGGTCTCGGGGATGCAATACTCTCCCACACCATTCTAGTTCCAGATCTACTCAGTGCAGGAGGGTTCTGTTATCACTCCAAGAAACTCCTTAGGGTTGTAGGCTAAGGATGCTTGGTAACTTAAGAAATCACTAACAATCAAGTGTTTGGAACAATGGGATAACTGAGAAGGCTTAGCAAAAAGACAACATGTCATGCCTCTAAATAAACAGTGCTTCGAGAAACTAGATATCAGTTATAGAAAATAATCAAGGTATGAACAAAAACATTCAAGATAACCAAGTACAAATCTGTAGGGTTATACAAGAATATAAAGGAGATCTAATTCATATCCATGAGCTATATCATAAGATGACAGTTCTGAACAACTGAACTGAATAGAATTAAATATAGAATAATGGAAAATATAGACAGACTGATATATAATGACCAAATAAAACTCTCATTCATATGGCAAGATAGTGTCAAAGTACATAGCCAAAAATGTATCCAGAATTGACCCCCTAGTGCTTCAAATGTCTTTGGCTTTATAGCCTTACAAGATGAAATCTAGATCCTTGAAAGATGGATCAGATTTACTAAAAATAGTCAAATCAAAACAGATACAACAAGTGTAGGATGAGATCCTATAAAAATAGATGGAAAATCAAAACAAAATAGGAAAGGTTCTATTTAATGATCTCTAAAAATAGTAGATCGCTGATGAAGTGCAGTTTTAGCCTCCCAAGGCTGTTTGATTTGGTCCTCCAAAGATAAAATTTGAATTGGGTGATGTGTCATTTGATCCCTATCATTTTGCCCTTGAAAATGACCAAATCTAGTCAAAAAATTCCCTTTTGACTTTCATCTCCAAGAATGGCCTTCAGATTTTGATTTGATAATTCATAACCAACTTATTGAAGAAGATTTCAAACCATTCAAACCCAAAAAATACCGATCTGGGAAAAAATTCGGCTATTCTGGCCGTGACAGGCTTTCACCAGCTAATTTACCCGAAAATCCTCTCCTTAGCTGGTGAAAGGTGGAGCTTTCACCAGCTAACTAGTTATAATTCTGCCTTCTGCGCTGGTGAAAGCACAGATTTTTTCAAAATCAAATTTCTCAGTCATGGAGAGTCCGTTTAGCATGCTTAAATAGTCGATCGACATCTACAAATCCTAATCTTTCCAATGGTGCTTTCAAATCTTCATTTGGAGCCTGGGAATCTAGTCAAATGTTCCCTACAATATTAGACATCATTCTTTCAAAAATGCCAGTGCATTTTTTTATCGCTAATAGGTTCTACACCAACCATAGGCACATGAAGAGAAGGAGGGTGCACCATTGGGGGTTTCCATCAAGGGGGGTGCACCATTTATTGAAGGAAGGTTCATTGCAGGAGTTTGAGGGATCCCTTGGAGATTTGAGCACTTGGGTTTTACTTGTATGGCCTTGGCCATGATTTCTAGTGCCTCTTGAGAGAGTTCTATGGTACAGATTATTTCCTAGAGCATTGGGATGAATTGGAGAGAAGGTGGACATTTTGGAGATTCATATCTATTCAGTTTGGAGGGGTTATACTTCAGATTCGACCTTGAGACTTCACATAGTGACTTTTAGTGTCCCGATCTATCTTTCTAGAAATTTTCAGGGCATTCAGATGCCTCCTTCATTAGGGCCGAAATTCTAGGGTTTGACAGATTTAGGAGGGTGCAGATCCATTGGAGGATTCAACATTTGGAGGAGTATCCCTTCGTATTTTGGTTTGATATTTCAGGAGGGGATTCTACTCATCCCTATCTACAGTTCGAAATCTTCATCATAACATTTGGAGGCCTCCTTCATCAAGGTCAGAATTATAGGGTTTGACAGTTTTAGGAGGGCGCAACTCCATTGGAGGATTCAACATTTGGAGGAGTCATCCTTATCATTTCGCCCTGAGACTTCAGGAGGGGGATCCTATCACCCCAATCTATCATTTGGCCGATTTTGGACTCATTTGGAGACTTTCTTCAGTGGGGCCGAATTGTTGAGGGTTTCAGTCTTCCAACAGGGCGTGTCACCTTCCAACTTGTGGGTTTAGCATTCTTATGGCCCAAATATACTCTTGCATTGGTCTTTAGTGAGTATTCGGCCTTTGGAGGCTTGTGGTCTTTTATTGGAGCATTTTTTAGCAGCTTCTATCTTCTTTATTGGAGCCATCTGTTGAGCATTCCAGATCGACATCTTCATTGTATCAGGTTCTTCTATTTATGAATAAAATCAGATTTGAGATGTTTTGGCCTGTTACAGTATCTTCTTGTTTATTGCTGCAAACACACATAATAACACATCAGTAAAACCCTAAGCGTAACTATAAGCAAAGTGTTTGACAAAATACCACAACCAGAAAAGTTTTAAAAGACACCCAAAACCGTGATGTTCCTTGCATCTTGGCTTGGGAACATTACAACACCAAAGGCCTGCTTTTAATAAGCCTACTACAACTTGAGAGGATGACTCTTTTTTTTTGTGTGATTTGGATCCTTATAGAATTGGATCAATACTCTAGCTAATGGTTACAAAAGAGACTCTTTGAGTCTTGGTTTTCAAAGGGTCTGATTCGGGTTGAAGGATATTCAACTTGGGTTCCAAAAGGGCCAAAATATCCCCTGTATTGTGATGGACCTGCTAAAAACCAACAAACAAAGTTTATTAGTTTTGGCAGAAAATGATATAAAAATGCAAAAAAGAAAGAATCATTTTTATCAAAATTTTCAACAATTTTTTATGCAAAATAAAGGTATTTGTTTTGGGGTTTTTAGAAAGTTTAAGGAAGCTAACTAAACACTTCTTGGATGCTTTCTGTTTTCTGTCCTAAAACAGAAAATTAAAGCATTCAAATGACTAGATATTAAGAGAAAATAATTAACGACTTTCTAACTTGAATTTTAGCAATAAAAATCAGAAAATTACTAAGTAAAACTAGATCTAGACTTTGATTTGGAAATGATTTCAAAACTAGATCTAGACTACACATGAAAACACTAGATAGTAAAATATAACTTGAAACTTGGATTTAGCTATTCATGCAACCAAAGAAAGAGAGAGGGTAAGATACAATTTTGATTTTTTAAAGAGCCTTTTGCTTGAGCTTTATGAACCCTTGGGTTGTGGAGTCCTTTTCTGGTGTGAAGAAGAGGGAAGAATGTCTTCTGAAATTCCTTAAGAGAAAGCAAAAGAAACAACCAAGATATTTTGAATCTCCAAAATTGGGTCTTGTATGCTCCAAAATCCTTGCAAGTACCTGCAAAACATTGGTGCTTCCTACAAGAGAGACTTCATTTCACGCTCCTTTAAGCAAAAACCAAGCATGTCATATACCATCAAATGTATTAAACAAATAGATAGATTAACAAACAAGTTTAAACTATCTATTCCAATTGAACAACAATATTCTTACTATTAGCCAATATGCAAGTACAATAAAGAAGCTTAGAACAATATTACCTCATATGCCAACATTCATCCACACATTTGAGACTACACGCCAAATCTTGATCTCCAAAGTCTTTTGATTCAATAACGAAAATTTTACAATAGGATCAAGTCGCCCAAGCTCCAACTAACTCAAAGGAGGAGGGTCGAGCTTTATTTATACAACTTTTGGTGAAGACTCCGAAGCAAACTCACATGGGAGAGGAGGAGATGCACATGAGCTAAGGGGAGATTCACATGAGCTAAGAGGAGATGCACATGAGTGAGGTGGGAGATGAGTGGGGGAGATGGTAGGTGTAGTGGAGTGATGTGGTGGAGTGTGGGAGATGAGTGATGATAAGGGTGAGTGAAGAGAGGGTGGTAGGTGAGTGAAGTGAGGGTGGATGCTTTGGGATTAGCGCCCCTCAAGGAGAATGCACCAACTAAGGGAGGAGGTGCATGTGAGTTCCTTGGGATCTCCTCGCCTCTTGCATGTCATCTAGACCATGTGCCCTCAATAGGAAAAGCCTTTTCCAACTGTACATTGGACTCCAGACAAGACAAAACATGTTTCCGACATGTTTGCTAAGTTTTAGGAATTCCCCTAAAATTTAGGAAATTAATTAAAAAGTTCATTTTTACCTTTTTGAGAACAAATTACATTTTTGAGTGATTAAAATCATTGTTTTGCCTCAGAAAAGGGGGAATAAGGGTTTAGGGGGTTCTCTAGCTTAGAAAACGAGCACAAATATGACATTTGACAATGAATGATGTCATTTTTACGACTTTATTGACTTTTACATTAAAAATTGTCTATTTTACGAGAATTTTTTTATTTGACTAAAACATTAAAACAAAACCTGGGGGGGACTTAACAAAATTTCCATATGACTCAATAGACATGAATTAGCATGAAATCATATACATTTATACACTAGAAATTGGTTATACCATGCCAGGGCCTAACCACCAACACATACTCCAACTTTGGAGAATATTTGAGTGAAAAAACTTAGAAATTATTAATCGCCTAAATGACAAAAAATAATTAACAAGTGAAAAAAAACACTCTAGAGTACATGCTCGTGCCCAGGTCTTAGGTGGCCAATAGTATTTTACAACTTTCATGCTCAAGTCATTTATTACAATGCCCCATAGGGATGGAAATGCGGGAAAATGGTGGTTTGATAGATTTGTTGAATTTCTGAACATTGAATTCTGAGCATTTGACTGCTCAGTCTTTGAAGACTCATCTGCAAATCCAACTAGAACAACTTGGTGGATAACAGGTCCACACACATCAATATGCACTAATTCAAGAATCTCCCTTTTCTTTTTATTTGTAATTATAGGAAACTCATTTCTATGTTGTTTTCCTAGTGCACAACCATTGCATTCAATATGTTTATTCTTAAAAATTGGAATACCTTCCACCATCTCTTTCTTTTGAAGTAAAACTAGATCTTTAAAATTTAGACGAGCATACTTTAAGTGCAATAGTTCTTCTATAGACATAGTTATTGATGATAACACTTGATTATCCTTAATAGTAACACCAAGTTTGTAGATGCCTCCCACTATGATTCCTTCTTCTATAATTTTGCAGTGATCCTATATGTCCTTCACAAGACAACCTAACTTTGCAAATTCAACTTTTAAGCCTTCATTTTTAATTGTTGAAATTGAGATTAAATTTTTCTTAATCATTGACACATACATTACAATCTTGATTTGTTTCATGCGACCATTTGGTAAATTCACACATACATTTCATTCGTGATTTCTTTCATGTGACCATTTGGAAAAGTCACACATACATCACCATAACCATTTATTTCATGACATCTACCATCACGTAGATAGATTTTACCACCATTATTTTTCTCATGATAAGTTTCAAACCAATCTATATTACATGTCATATGAATAGAAGCACCTGAATCTATGAACCATGCATTACAATCATTTGTTTTTGTTGATAAAGCCACATCTGAAATAAATAACTTGATATTTTTTTAGATAATCACTTACTGTTTAAAAAAAAAAAAAAACTTTAAATTCATGAGAGTGAATATACATATTACATATCTAAAAAAAGAGGGTATTTTGATGCTTGCAATCTACCCTTCCCCACTACATCTTATCATTGACTACTAAGCATACACAAAATCTTTCAAAAAACTACCTGCCGAAAAAATACTATTTTCCTGTACATAATACTGTGGATATTGTTGTTATAAACATAACATTCATTGCAAAAATAAGAGTTCTTATACAAGTTTTACTAGGAGCTTAGACAAAGGTTCTTTTCCCATCATAGAATCTACCCAATGCCTAAATTAGAGCCCAAACTCCATTCTTTCGGTCTCTTCATCATTAAGGAACTCATAGAACCCCAACACGCCAACCATAAGGGTCCGTTAGTCGAATTATATGATTTAATTCCTGTCACATTTAATTATCAATCTCAGAGTATGTAAACTTATGAAATGTAAACACAATATATGCAAAATTAAATTGTTTGTAGTATGATCTATCTAGAATCCTCAATATCGATCCTACTTATGAAATCAATTGCATGGAATAAATGGAACGAAAGACAAATCCACAACTAAATTATGTCTTACTATATCCACAATTGTTGTAAATCAGGTTGTAGTTGAGTGTTTAATTCTTAAGATCTGAACCTGTCTACAACAATGCTTTGTTTTGGTATATAGAACATAATTCAATGAATGAAGATAAATGAAATCAAATGCAGAAATGAAATACACCACACTTCATCAATCGAAAGAAAGCTTAATCAATCCTAGCAGTGACCATATACTCGAATTCCATCATGCTACTAGGACCCTCTTGTCACCAAGTTATCTTTTGACATGTGTTAGGTATCTCTTCTTTCCATGAATCAATGCTTTGAAAAAAGGAAAACAAACTTGTATAAAATGAACACACTTGCATAAAATGAAATAAAAAACCAACATGTTCTCATGTCGTGAGCTATGTCTCCTAAGAATTCATGGTAACAAACTAAACTATGGAATTACAAAGCTAATTCAAAACTAAACTATAACATCATAGAGTAAATAAAATCATACTATTAATAAAACTAGAAAATGACAATCTAAATGAAGAGAGATATCAAAACTTTATTCTATTCCATCATTGTCTGAACATACGCTCCAATAGTCCTTTCCTTGGAATAGGATAAACAATTAAGAAATTTAGATCCACTTTTTCTCATGTGGTTACAACCATTTACTAATAAGTAAAAACTAAAAAAACAACTAGTAAATGATTACAAGATTTTTTCTAATAATTCAAAATTAATCACACTAATTTTGTCAACGGTCTAAGATTCTTTTCACATCAAAGATGGTTAATGATTATCCAAATCTATGACAAATCTTCAATGGTTGAAGATGAAATTCGAATTTGGAGCTAAGTGGCAAATTTTTTCATCATTGGAAACTCCAAATATATCTGTAAACATCACCAAACTCACCCAACTTTCAAGGTTAAGTAAGAACATGTTAATTTTATAATATTTAATCATAAATTCACTTAAAATACTAAAATAAATGCATTGTAAAATGTCTTGAACCTAATCCCACATAAATATGAAAATGGACTTAATACAAGAATGGGAAAGCGAGAAATGATTAAAACTCAAGGGAAATGTGTGAGAAGATGATAAAAATGATGAAAATTTGGTGACTCAAGATCTCCCTCCAATTGAATATGTTGCATGTCCTCATGCAAATTTGCATCTCCATGCCACTGATTGTGTGACTAGATCTTCCTCTGAAAGATGTTAAATTTAGAGTTGTTATTAAGTTCGTTTCAATTTACTAGAGCATAAAAACATAAGTAGGATCACTGAAAGAAAAAAAATCATAAGGTACACAACATTTTATCCTGGGAAACCCTCATGGGGGAGAAAACCCAACAAAAACTTCCTCAATAATAGATTTCCAATACAATGCCAAGACTTAAGACAAAACCACCAAGAAAAGACTAGGACTGAGCATGCACCTCTCTCTCCTTCTTGCAACTGCAACTACCTTCAAAAGATGCTTACTAGAAGTGTGAGTGAGTGAGTGAACAAATGAGGCTCCCTCCTCACTTATAAATACTAGTTGAGGTGACGCTAGGGTTATGTCTCTTCAGCAAGTAGGGCCGACTTCTTCCAATAGTGGTTAAAACCAATTTATTAAACTCCAGGGCCGACTTTACAAACACCACCATATAACTATGGTTTGACCAATCCACAAAAGGGGATTTGGTCTTATACAACACTCGACATGATCAATCCAAAAAACAGGCGTTGGCAGCAGGCCTAAGTGGAAAGAAGGATGATCGTGGGGAAAGAAAGCGTGCAAAAAGTGAAGCAACAACTGGAAGGAAACACGGCATGCGCACATGCAAGAAAGCGTGCACAAGGAAAGCGACAGTTGGATGGAGGAACAACACACTCACATGAGAGGAAGACTTAACGTCGGTAGGGCTAGGGTTTTGGTAATGAATTCTAATGGCGGAAGAGACAAAGATGTATAAATACTGATATTGAGGTATTGTGGACGAGTTCTGTAATTTTTGAGGGATTTTGTAGTTGGATTTGCATTATCGTAGATATGTATGAGTTGATGTGATATGTAATGTTTTCGTATGAACTATTTTCTAAGTTGTTGAGATAGAGGAGAGGAGAGAAGGTATATCTTGAGGATTAGATCGCAGGCTGAGGAGCCTGGTGTGGTCTAGTTCGCCTCATATAGATCTTACCCATCTGAGGAGAATTGTAAGTGCACGACGTTGTAGATGCATAACTACCATAATAAAAGAGCCGAGAGCCAAATCTTTGTGGACGTAGCCCAGGAGGGGGTGAACCACGATAATATCTGTGTAATGTGATAAATGCATGCATATCTTTATCATCTTTTCAATAGTTATTTGTTGTGATTAATGAATGAATGAGTTATTATATTGCTGGTTTAATTACTGTCACGATACTGAGGGAATAAGCTATGAGACTTACTGCATAGTCGCGGATAATAGTAGGTTGCAATCACAAGTTATAGTAAATGGCTCTGAATACAAATCTGATATCTCATACTCAATCCTGGGCTGTAAACGCCTAAGTCTTACAACCACCCATTAAATCTATCTCGGGTGAGACTGCGTAGCAAATCTGTGTGCTGTGTTGCCTTCTGGGTTACCAGGAGGGTCGATAGTTTTAGAGGCTTTGTTGGAAACCCAAAAGACATGAAACCTAGGTCAATAAGAAGTTCAAAGTAGAATAGAGGAGAGTAACCAACAAATGGTTTCATTTCCATTGGTAGGAACAAAGGCGGATTGAGTAGCTGAGATAGGTTGAGCGAGGAACGAGCAAAGAAAATAAGAGAGAAATGAACCATTATAAGGGAATTTGAGACCATGGAACCCTACGAAAGAAGAAACTGAAAGCTGGTTGAGAACCAAAGAGATAGAGTTTGCACAAAAAGACAATAGAAACCCTAGAATAACACACCACAAATATCTAGACAAATACGTGTTTACTAATTTGCACGAAGTCTTTTTCTGTGACTTTCCACATCTATTGCAGGAGTGGATATTAAGGTTGAAGGATAACCACACAACAAACTGGGTTTGACAGATAGAGTGGACCCCAGTACAGATTGAGCAGTTACAACAGGTGAACAACAAGTTCACCCGCGCAGTAGACTTTTGGCTTGACAATATTGTGGCATGATTCATAACAAAGTTTGCAGTTGACACAACAAAGTTATACAACGCAGCGGAGCACGAATTTCTATGCAGACCTTGAGGAAGGTACATTTGATCACTATATACTTATATTAAGATACTTCTATATAAAAAAGGTGTAATAACAATGGCATCAACCAACTAAACTTACCCGCATGCATGGGGGAAGGGGGGAAGCACTGACAAAGAGATGAGGAATGGAAGGAGGTAAGGATAAGGGCAAGAAAGAGGAGGAACCCTTGGACCCGATCATGATGAACGATGACTAGATCAAGTGGATCTTGGCATCAACGGGAAGGATGCGTAGCGGAGTACCCTGCCAATACAAGGTGAATACCAAGAAGAGAGCCGTAGCCGTGAGGGAAGGCTTGGCAAGTGATGAGGAAGAGGTAGAGGATCTTCGGGCCGTGGAGCATATTGAGGAAATCCTGCGCGCAAAATATGAAAGCAAGACGAGAGGTCCAAGAGTGGGAGGATAAAACAAGCATCCTATCCATATTAATGTCAGTGTGGAACCCATAAACCCATGTGAGACTAATAAACCAAAGAGAACACCATCGTTTAGACAACCGAAGTTTGGAGGAAGTCTGACAGCAGGAAGTACATCTACACAAGGAGAAACAACTGGAGGAGCTAATCCAAGGAACAATAGTTAAGTATCTACACCATGTGAAGGAGGTAGTAGTTCAATATTCAGAATGAAAAGAAACGATCCCACCATCAGGTTACCAGAATTTCGGGGAGAAGCAACAAAAGACCTTGAAAAACACTTTTTCATTTGTGCAAAGATTTGGGAAGAAAAATAGATCACTAATGAAGATACCAAACTTGTGCAGCTAGCTATTATGCTAAGAGACCACACACTAGACTAGTACAATAGTCTAGACACAAACAATGCCCTGGGGATGACAAGGACACTGACCGACATTAATAAGTTATTAATAAATGAGTTCTAGAAGCTGAGCTTAGAGGATCAATACATGAATGAGATGATCGAAATAAGACAGAAACCAAGAGATTCTGTATGGGATATCGATCAGAGATTCAAGCAACTGAAGGGAAAGTTAAAATACCTCATGACCGATATGCAACATCGACACCTGTTTGTCAACTCACTACTCCCGCACTTAAAATACCCTTTACGACAACAGAAATTTCAGACGCTGGCAACCTTGCAACTTGAAGAGAACCAATACCAACAGACATATCCAGAGATTGATGAATTGAAGGAGGATTTGAAGAATCTAACATTTTAGCTGAACCAGAATAAGAACAAGGAAAAACGAGAAGCCGTTTGGTGTACCACATGTAGGACGTACGGACACCACAAGAACAAATTCCCAACGTTCGTGCAGTATATGGCAGAAATTATGCCAAATCCACTACCACCAGGAGGACTATGGTGAAAAATCTGCAAAAAACCAAATCACGACCCTTATCACTGCACAATGATGCAGAGATACCAGACAGTCCCAAAGAGTTCATATTTCACCTTTTGTAAGTCAGTGTGCCACGACGATAAAGATTGCAGAACTATGGAGCTGATGTGAGAAAGGACATCAGATGCATATAGAGTACATGTCGAGATGATGAATGGGCAAGCAACGCCACAGTTCAATCCAGTCCCAGATCCAAACAACACCACACAACAACAATATCATACTATGCAACAACCATACAATAACACACAACCGCAGTACAACCCGAAACAACCTCAGTACAATACCACGCATTATAATCAGGCGCCACAATATAACACACTGAGAGGCGATCGAGTAAGCTATGGAGGAGGAGGACATGCTAGAGGAGGTTTCAAACAAGGTAGACGACCAGTCACATGTTACAATTGTCAACAACCAGGACATTATGCACGGGAATGTCCACTACCACCAACAACTTGTATGTATTGTCATGCATCAGACCATGATACAGAGGAATGTCCGACCTTACTAGTAAATATTCAGGAAAAGAGGAATCAAAACTACCAGAATGTTCAGTGGATCTTAGCCGAATCAAGGGATGAAGGATGAAACATCAACATAGTCACTCGTGGAGGAGCTAAAACAAGCACTGATGTAGTTCGACAATAACCAGAACAAAATCAGTGGGTGAAGAAGAACACCGAACCAAAAAATAAGTTCGACACATAGAAGGAGAAGGAGATATTCAAGCAAGCCAGACAAGAATTTCAGAAGGAGGACATGCCGTCGACTTCAACTGTGAAACAAGACAAGGAAGCATCAAAATATGAGATGCCTCCATCAGTAGATCATACCAACGGGATGCAACCCATGGGACAAGTAAGTAAAATCAAAGGCTTTTTGCAATCATGTGTAAAGGTATTAAGTGATCCCTCATCTGTGAAAATATTGCAAAACCTACTAGAAAAATGTAGCAGTGAGATGAAAGAAAAGCTAGAACCAAAAATAGTTAATCACCTACACACAAGAAGAAGAAAAAGTAGGGAATTTAGACTGAATGCTAACATTCGGTATTTCAATATGGGAGACATAATACTGGTTCTAGGATTGGAAGTGAATGTATTACCAAAGAAGACATGGAAATGCATGGGAGAGCCAACATTAGGATACTCATCTGTTCAATTGAAACTAGCAAACCAACATAAAGTCCTACCAATCGGTAGACTGAAAGGAGTGATAGTATATCTTGATGGAGTACACACTAAAGCAGACTTTGAAGTCATTCAAATAGTGGACGACACAACACCTTACCCAGTGTTGCTTGGTCTGGATTGGGCGTTTGACAACCAGGCCATAATCAATTTGAAAACCAATAAAATGACATTTGAGTTCGAAGAATATAGGGTCATCGCACCATTAGACCCATCAGAAGGGGAGAGGTTTGTAGAACCGACTTTCCTAGACTTAGAGGAAATCGTCGAGTTGTATAGAAAAACTGCACGTGATGAGGATTATGTAAACCCAATTGAATATGGGGTACTCAGTTGGCAGAGAATTACTTCATGTGCAGCAGACTCAGACATCGGGTTAGAGAACTGGCAATAGAGGCTACATGAAGTATCCACACGAAGATGTGCAAGAATAGACCGCACAGTAAGATGGGTAGGCACAAAAATCAGGGAACCACCCAGTTTATACGGACTAAACAATTTGGAAAAATTCTTGACACAATATGAAGACACAGTGTTAGAGAACCAGAGACTATTAGCACTTGACTTAGCACTTAAGTCCACACCCGCAAGATGGTGGGGCGCACACAAGGAGACAATCACAGATTGGTACCAATGTAAGCGGTTACTACACATAAGGTTTGACACAAAACAAAAAAACAACACACAACATAAGTATGAAGGACAAGGGACACCAACGAAAAACTTGGAGAAGTGAAAAACGTTGTGGAAAATGACACCCCTAGAGGAATGGTCTCATTACTTCATACACACTCTAGAGGGCATATCAACAAACTGGTATACAGACCAGGAGTTGCGCAAAGGAACTGTGACATGGACGATATTGCAACAAAATTTTTCAATCACTTTCTCATTCGAACATGAGAACCCCAACATAGAAACAACCCTTAAACAGATCAGAGGAGTAATATTCATCAAAGAACCAGAAGTACAATTGAGCACAGAAGAACAATAGAGGAACAAACATATAGTCAAGGACATGTTGGCATGTTACCATGTACAAGAGGAAGCACCGAATGAAGATGATCTGCATGATATTCAGATTGAAGAAGTAGAAGGCGAAAGAGACATGGAAGGCCCACTCATAGAATCCGAAATCATTTCCGCACCGATCAAGTTGAATAAAGTTAACATCGGGACAACTGAGCAACCCAAAATGGCCAGCATTGGAGATTACTAGGATGAGAAAACAGTAGAAAACATTACAGAGTTGTTGTGCGAATACAATGACATCTTTCCCACAACATTCACAGAGATGAAGGGTATAGCCGAAGAGCTAGGAGAAATGAAGATACCACTTAGACCTGATGCAAGATCTATTAGACAACGACCCTACAGATTGAACCCAATATACAAAAAGAAAGTCAAAGTTGAGATCGACAGGATGCTCGAAGCCAACATCATATAACTCATGGAGGAGTTATAATGGATAAGTCCGATGGTAGTACAGGAAAAGAAACAAGGAGGGATTAGGATATGAGTCGACATGAGGAAGTTGAACGATGCATGCCTGCACGACCCATTCCCTACACCGTTCACGGATGAAGTGTTAGAGAATGTGGGAGGACATGAAGCTTACTCATTCACTGATGGATTCTCAGGCTATCATCAGATTAAGATAGCACAGGAGGACAGATACAAGACCACGTTTACGACAAAATGGGGATCATATTAGTACATAGTCATGCCGTTTGGACTGAAGAATGCACCAACAATATTCTCCAGAATGGTCATCACAACATTTAAAGAATTCATCCATCAATTTCTTGAAGTATACCTGGATGATTGGACAATCTATAGTCTATTGGAAAACCATGTGGAAGTTTTACGACTGATGTTAGAAAGATGTAGACAATGCCAGATATCACTGAATATAAAGAAACACATATTTGGAACACCGTTTGGGATACTATTAGGTCATATAGTATGCAAACAAGGTTTATTAGTAGATCTGGCAAATATCACAGTCATTGTTAACTTGCCAACATAAAAAACAGTCCGTCAGCTAAGAGCGACATTAGGACACACATGATACTACAAAAAATTCATCAAAGGATATGCGCAGATCACAACACCAATGGAAAAACTGCTAAGGAAGGATACACAGTTTTAGTGGAATGACGAGTGTCAACATGGTTTGGATACCTTGAAGGACAAGATGGTTACCATGTCGATAATAGTATTTCCAGACCGGGAGAATACATTCCACGTGCATGTAGATGCATCAGTGATAGCACTTGGAGATATCTTGGTGTATCCAGGAGCGAGAGACTTGGATCTCTCGATAGCATTTGCAAGCAAAAAGCTATCAGACTCAGAACAAAACTATAACACTATAGAGAGAGAAGGCCTAGCCATGGTCTATGCACTGCAGAAGTTCAAACATTACTTATTGGGAAAACACTTTAAGATGTTCACAGATCACTCAACCCTGAAATACCTAGTCAACAAGCCAATGTTGGGGGGGAGAATCTATTGATGGTTACTAATATTTCAAGAATTTGACTTTGAAGTAATATTTAAACCAGGAAAATTGAATGTAGGACCTGACCACCTATCAAGGGTCACAAATGGAGAAGAACCTACGAATCTCGAAGACAACTTTCCGGATGCACAACTATTCTCAGTACAAATTGCTAATGAATACTTCGCAGACATCATTCAATACTTGAGTATAGGTACTGTGCCACAATAATATAACATTGCGTAGAAGAAAAAGGAGGTAGTCCGTGCGACCAACTATCAATTGATTGTAGGACATTTATATAAGATGGGTGCAAATAACATCTTGCGAAGATACATGTTAGAACACAAAATACCAAGAGTCTTAGCAGAAGCCCATGAGGGAATAACAGGAGGGAATTATGCAAGTAAATCTACCATGCAGAAGGTATTGCGCGCAGGACTATGGTGGCCAATGATTCACAGAGACTTGAAGGAGTATTGTCAAGGATGCGATGTCTTTCAAAGGGTAAGCAAACCCAACAGAAGGGACGAGATGCCATTACGACCAAAAGTAACATTACAAGAATTTGACAAGTGGGCAATAGATTTTGTGGGACCAATCAACCCACCCACAAAAGAACAGGGGATCGGTACATTATCACCGTGACAAAATATTTAACAAGATGGGTGGAGCCGCACCAGTAAAAGATTGCAGTGCAGAAAGAACAACACACTTTTTGTTTGAACACGTAATCACCAGATTTGGGTGCCCAAGAGTTTTGATGAGCGACCAAGGCACACACTTCATAAACAACACCATCCACATGATGAATGAAGAGTTTGAAGTCCATCATTAGAAGAGCACACCGTATCATCCACAGGAAAATGGCATAGTGGAAGCCTTCAACAAAATTCTAGATAACGCGCTAACAAAGATTTGTAATGTCAACAGAGACAACTGGGACCTCAAAGTACCAACAGTTTTATGGGCATACATGACTACATGAAAAACGTTGTTAGGGCACACACCATTTAAACTGGTTTATGGCCAATAAGCAGTGGTTCCATTAGAATTATTACTGCCAAGCTTGCACGTAGCAGCTATCACACAAATGACAGAACGAGGCGCAGTACATGAGAGACTAAACCAATTACTAACCATGGAGGAAGAATGAATCTTAGAAATATTCCACCAACAAGTTCGGAAGGCCAGGGACAAGGCTTGGCATGAAAGACACATCAAGAAGAAAATGTTCAAGGAAGGAGATCTAGTATTGATGTATGACAACAAATTGTTTCAACACCTGGGAAAGCTCATAATGCATTGGTTAGGACCATACGAGGTAAAATATGTCATTGATGGAGGAGATGTACAGTTAAGAGATTTAGCAAGTGCAGAAATCAGAGGAATGATCAAAGGGAGCCGACTAAATATGTATAAGGACAGTCAACCATCCACAAAGCAGTAAAAAAAATAAAAATAAAAAATTGAAAAAGAGCAAAAAGGAAACAAAACCAAAGAAGGCACAGTGCACTAGAGGTAGAAAGGCCACACGAGTCTAGAAACAAAAATTTGGCAAAGGATAATGGTCACATCAAAAGGGAAACAAGTGGGAAAAGGAAAGTCGACAAAAGCAGGATGACAGGACAAAAATAGGAGAAATTGAACGGCGTAAAGGACCGATGGGACACCACATTAATCGTGCCAACTAGATTCGAAAAAGCAGAAGTAATGGCAAGTATGAGATTTACAAAGATGCATTGAACCTGCAGTTATGGTGCATTAGACCCAAAACCAAGGAAGCATCCTCGACATGCTTCATGGGAAATCCATACAACACACGAACACGGGAGCCCATAGTCTATTCACGAAGACAGAGAAGACAGAGAGTGATAGAGGCTAAAGAACACAGAGTGAGTGCACAAAAATCACCAAGATTGTCCGTGTCCAATAGACAGTTGACATTCACTGCCATGGCACCTCCCAAACAAGCCAAAGCAAGCCAGACCGCCCAAAGAACCAGAGGTGAAATCAGGTCTCGAGGACAGGCAAAAGAAGGTGAACAACAACAATCAAAGATCATCAACGCTAACGAAATCCCATCCCCAAAGACGATACCGGTGAATCCCACACCGATACTAGAAGAAACTCAATAGCCAGAAGTAGAGGCCATGAAGGTAGATATGCCAACAACGACGAAGGAACCTCAGAGCGAGGAAGAAGAAATCCTAAAGGAGGTGAAACCAGAGAGAACCGAAACAACCCCAGAAGTTAATGGAATGATGTCGAATTCGGAAGCAACAGTGGAGCCAGATGAGTCTCAAATGACCATCTCAGAACACCCAGCAGGGGAGATGGGTGGAGATGTCTCGGCTTGGCCAAAATGTGTTACGGAGGAGAAACCGGAAGCCACTAGAACTTCAAGCCAACCACCACTACAATAAAAAGACAAAATATAGATATCAAGGTCACCTCGCAAGAAACCTGCAACATAAATTTTTCTACTGTGCATAGTAGCTGGGGTATAGGTAGGACCAGAGCTATTGGGCCATGTCAGGAAGCTCAAATATTTAGACCACGATGTAGAAGATGAAGTCAAGTTCCCAGAACTTGCGCAGAGGGTCTTTATACAGATCATGGGTACAATTAGAGTTGGAGAACCGATCAACCAGCCATACCAGTGGGAAACTGCGCTGGAGAAAACGAGAATTCTAGGTCTGCTGGACCTACCACATTTTGGCAGAGGCCAATATGCAACAACATGCCTCAAAAAACTATTAGCAGTCACACATGGAGGGGACATATGTCTGGACAAGCCCGTCCCTATAACCGTTGAGCTTATTGCGCATATAACATGATTACCAATTCGGGATATGGATCCTGCATTGTTTTTGGATGAAAAAACCAAGAAGAAAGCGCTAGTAGAACAGATGAAGAAGAAGTATGGCACCACTAGGGGGACAAAAGGCATCATCATCAAACAAATCAACAACACATCAACACAATTGGGCGTGGAAATATTAGCTTGCAATCTGCTAAGAAAATGCTGCAGGGAGGAAGTCCCAGCTGGAGTTGTTGCAGTTGCATCCCAGTGCACAGAAGGCAGCTCAATGAGTTGGGTTCCATACTTATTAAACTTGTTCTTAGAGGACTAAAAGGATTCACATGACCTAGGCACATAGTTCCACTACTCATGGCTCATTACCTTAATATCCTTCATGGGATGGAAAGAGCCAAGGTATGTAGTTTTTTGTACTAGACCAAAGCCACAGGCAGCGAGGTACTTATTGCTCAGAGCCAGACCAGACTCGAGGAAAAAGAAGGTGAACGAATCAATTTTTGAGGGATACCTATGCGACCTACAGGAAGACATCTCCAATATGTGGAGAATTACACCACAAGTTGTTGCGCGATATGCGAACATCGCCAAATTCCAGGCAACAGGACAAACAATGTGGATACAAGAAAAGAATGATCCGACGAAATAGTGTCTATAGATGTGCTACTGCATCACAGAGGGTGATATTGACATGGTCATCAACGAATGGTCCGAGGAATGGAGGATCCCAGCCATTACCAAGGAAGTGCCAAAAAGAACAACAGAAGAAGAGGCAGAGTAGGGAGAAACACAACCTCCATAAATCCAAGTGCCCAAGAGACCAAGAACGGGCCAAGGAAAAAAAACACAGAAAGACGAAGGGCCAAAGAAGACAAGGACCCAAAAGGGGAAGAATGAGAGTACATAGCTGACCAACGAACAATAGAAACAAGCCGAGGGAGGGCAAGAGACCGCCCCAAATACCAACACATAGGAACCAGGGGGAAATAAGAGACCAACCATGCAGACAGGAAGCGCATGCAAGAAATCAAAGGCACAATGAACACCGCCAAAATATACGATCAAAAATGACGATGGGAAATTATCGCCAGACTGGTCCAGGATTGTCTATCTGAGGACTTCGACCATGCTGCACACCACAGGGACAATATCCAAGAGGAGTTGGCAGATATATGACAACTCATCAAACAAATTGGGAAAGGGCAGAAATCAAACAGTGGGGGAATCATACCATCAACACCGCAGACAGAAGGAAGAGTGCAAGAGGAAGAACGATAGTCAGTCCAGGCAATATTGCAACCACATGTAACATTCCATATCAACCCCATTATGCTGTTCATGGACGAAATTGTGGGGAAGACACCCTTGAAGGACTTAATCCAAATCTAACTTATGTTGACAAGGATACCATTAGGGGCACTACACAGGTTGTAGGTGAGTGTAAACCACAAGGTACAGTCTCGTGCACGAAGAGGCTTAATTGAATTGAAGTAGGAAACAAAGAAATGAGACACGCTAGAAATAGTCTGTGAGAAGGATAAGTCTGAGACCCAGGTTGAGAGGGAGCGCATTAAAGGATTGAAGCATAGAGTGGCAGGAACTTATGAGAGGATTCCACAGGCCGTGCAGAGTGAGGAAATCACAACATCATAAAAGATTGATTGGATTACACAGGCAATTGATCAATATTAGAAGGAGATTGAGAATCTCCGAGATCATCTCATACCAACCACTCCACCAGAAGTCAAGGAGAAAAGGAATTAGGAAGAAAAAATGCAGCTGTAGGAGATAGAGCAGCAGGTCAACACAGTCGCTGACTTGTTCGACAAAGCAATGCAACTTTGGACTAGGTTGGAGGAGGATCCGCAGGTCCAACGGTGGGACAAGGAAGAGGAAAGGATTAATGCAGCGATCCAAGAGATCAAGAAGAAGAAGAAGACAATACCAATCCCATACTGAGTCAAAGGGATGCAGGAGATGAAGAAGATGTAGGCAAAAATCATCACTACGCAAATGCAGAAACAAGAGCATCAGGCTCAAATGGAACCATTACAAGAGCGGGTAGTAGAAGTACTATCACAGGTAGAGGAAGCTAAGACATAGATAGCACAGACCTAGGTAGATTGATTAGTGATTAAGTGGTAGTCCAGGTAGTGGACACAATCAAGGAGGTGACCGCACATGCATTGAAACAAGCAACAGAGATCAAAGAAAATTTCCAGACAATCACCAAGGAGATTGAGGAAGCTCAGAAGGATTAGGTGGCTCAGGACGAGCCACATGTCAGTGTTGGGGGCCCTTTGGAAGAAGAATGAAGTGGAAAGAAGGATGATCGTGGGGAAATAAAGCGTGCAAAAAGTGAAGCAACAACTAGAAGGAAATGCAGCATGCGCGCATGCAAGAAAGCGTGCACAAGGAAAGCGACAACTGGATGGAGGAAAAACACGCGCACATGGGAGGAAGACCTAACGTCGGTAGGGTTAGTGTGTTGGTAATGAATTTTAATGGCGAAAGAGACAAAGATGTATAAATACCGATAATAAGGTATTGTGGACGAGTTCTGTAATTTTTGACTGATTTTGTAGTTGTTCCAATTTAGTAGTTGGATTTGCATTATCGTAGATATGTATGAGTTGATGCGATATGTAATGTTTTTGTATGAAATATTTTGTAAGATGTTGAGCTAGAGGAGAGGAGAGAAGGTAGAAATTGAAGATTAGATTGTAGGTTGAGGAGTCTGGTGTGGTCTAGTTTGCCTCATATAGATCTTACCCATCTGAGGAGAATTGTAATCATGCGACGCTGTAGATGGAGAAATACCATAATAAAAGAGCCGAGAGCCAAATCTTTGTGGACGTAGACCAAGAGGGGGTGAACCACGGTAATATCTATGTAATGTGATAAATGGATGCATATATTTATCATCTTTTCAATAGTTATTTGTTGTGATTAATGAATGAAAGAGTTATTATAGTGTTGGTTTAATTGTTGTCACGATACTGAGGGAATAACATATGAGACTTACTGTACATTCGTGGATAATAATAGGTTGCAATCACAAGTTATAGTAAATGGATCTCAATACAAATCTCATATCTCATACTCAATCCTGGACTGTAAACACCTGAGTCTTATGGCCACCCATTAAATCTATCTCGGGTGAGACTGCGCATCGCATCCGTGCATTTTGTTGCCTTCTGGTTTACCAGGAGGGCCGATGGTTTTAGAGGCTTTGTTGGAAAACCAAAAGACATGAACCCTGGGCCAATAATAAACTTAGAGTAGGATAGAGGAGAGTAACCAACAAGGGGATTTGATCTATAAGATAATAACTCAATTATAATTAGAATATTCTTCGAGGTTACAATATTTCAACACTCCCCCTTAATGAGAAGGGTATTCTACTAACATAACCCAATACAAAATCATCAGGAGAGAGAGAGGGAAACAACATCATCAACATCTAGAACACTCATTGGCATATCTACAAATAAATGTAAGTTTTTCTCATCATCAATAATATCATCGTTCATAGCATGGAGCTAGAGTAGCATTGTCATAATCATTTGCATTAACATCAATTAGTATAACACTAAAGCAACAATATCACCAACACCATCATAAAAAACATGAGGTTAATACAAAAACATAATCAATAACATGAGGCTCATACATCATCAACAACATCACGCAGATGAAACAACAACATCATCAACACGAGGCTGAGATAACAACATCATCATCATATGACAACAAAATGAGACATGTGTAACAACATTTTATGATACTCTGACAGACCATCCTTACCGAACCTTCGAGATCTGCCCAGGAATCATAAGATTCCCTAGGATGTAAAATCCTAACGGAGCTACCACGTGGCACTCTGACAGACCGTCCTTACCAGACCTTCGGGATCTGCCCAAGAATCAAAATATTCCCTAGGATATTAAATATTAAGAGAGCTACCACTACTGACCACAATTGGCATATACATGTACAGGTACTCTAACAGACCGTCCTTACTGGACCTTCAATATCTGTCCAGGGATGATAAGTCCTCTTGGATATAAAATCCTAACAGAGATACCCATTGTTGGTTAGGATACCATAGTATCATCAACATCACTCCCCCTTTCGACGAAGGTCCTTTCGAACTATACCAAGATTGTCTCAGAAGTATTCAAACTTCACATGAGACAGAGGCTTGGTCAACAAATCTGCAACCTGCTCATCTGTGACAACATATTGGAGCTTTACAACTCCCCTCTGCACCATATCACGAATGTAGTAATATCGAATATCTATGTGCTTGAACTTAACATGGAACATTGGTTTCTCCGTCATATTTATGAAACTCTGGTTATCACATAGAATCACAGTGGCTTCCATATCCAGATCGAATAGAACTATCAACAACTTCCGAAGCCATATGGCTTCACAACTGGCGGAACATGAAACAATGTATTCCTCTTTTGTTGTGCTGAGAGAAATATTGGATTGCTTTCTTCTCTTCCATGAATTCATAGCTGAACCCCAGACTGAAACAACATCCCAAAGTTCTCTTTCTATAAAAAACACTTCCAGCCCAATCTGAATCAGTATAACCATACAATCTAAAGTCACGATCTCTAGTATAACAAAGACCATAATCCAACATACCCTTAAGGTATCTGATCACATGCTTTGCAGCTACAAGGTGAACACGTCTGAGATCTACCAGATGCTGACTCAAGGTGTTCATAGGAAAACATATATTTGTCCTGGTATTCGTCAAATACATCAACGAACCAATAATCTGTCTATATAGAGTATCATAAATCAATTCTGATGANCATGGGTGTGTTCATGGATTTACATTCAAACATGTCAAATATCTCCAGTATTTCAACTACATACTTCCCTTGGTAAAGAAAGATCTTTTATGGGTTCTTCCAAACATCAATACCTAAGAAATAATGCATCAGTCCTAGGTATTTCATCTCAAACTCTGCAACGAGCTTCTTCTTACAATCTGTGATGATATATTCTTCTCCTGTTAAGAATAAGTCATTCAAATACAATAGCAATATAACTGTCTCATCATTCATAATCTTGAAGTGAAGGTTAGAATCAACTTTACTCTTGTTAAAGCCCAATCTTGTCAAGAAATTGTCAATTTTTCCATACCAAGTTCTAGAATCTTGTTTCAACCCGTACAAAGATTTCTTCAACATGAAGACATGAGTCTTTCTATCTTCAACTTCAAACACTTGTGGTTGTTATATATACACTTCTTCTTCAATAACACCATTTAAGAAGGTTGTTTTCACATCCATCTGGTGTAACTTCCACTTAATTTTGGTTGCAAGAGATATGATGGTTTTGATATAAGTGTATCTGGCTACATGAGCAAACTTCTCTTCATAATCAACGCCTTCCTTTTGAGAAAAGCCATGAGATACAAATCTTGATACAAAGACATGAACTATTTACCATACATAATTCTTTATAATGGACTGGTATTCTTCCATCAAGGCATCCACCCATTCTTTCTTCTGAATGGATTCTTCAAATAAAGTAGGTTCATTTTCTATGAGATCACACATCAAGGCCATATAACTGGAGAATGGCTTAGGTTTCTTTCTTTGTCTCATGGTTCCTTCTTGGGCACCATACTTCTCTCCATATTGAATAATTTCCCTTGCCCAAGATGGCTTTCTCTTGTGAGAGATCATCATCTGGGGAGGTTCTTGATATTCTATCATATCATGATCTTCTGGAATCTCATCATCAGGGGTAATCGTAATGTCCTTCACCAGTTCTGCAACTTTGGGAGCTACATGTTCTTCTTCATATACTTCTTCAAGATGGAATTTCCTTGATCTTTTGAGTGCTGCATCTTCATAAAAGGTTACATCTCTATTGATCTAAATATGATGGAAACCTAGTATGTAAATTATGAAGGCCTTAGATACCTCACAATATCCAACAAATATTCCCTTCTTTCTTGAAGGATCCAACTTAGTTCTTCTCTCGTTCGGAATGTGTACAAACACTGGACAACCAAATATTTTTAGATGGCTTACTTCTAGCTTCTTCCCGATGAACATTTCTTTAGGGGTTTTGAATCCAAGTGCACTATGGGATAATCTATTTTGGACATAAACTGTTGTTCTTGCTGCTTCAACCCATAAGTGCATTGGAATATCTTGATTATGGATAATAGTCTTCACCGCTTCCATTATTGTTCTATTCTTTCTTTCTGCTACACCATTTTGTTGAGGATTATAGGGAGTGGTGAGATCCCTCTTAATCTCAACATCTCTGCAAAAACTTCCAAATTCATTTGAGGTGTATTCTCCTCCATTTTATGACCTGAGTATCTTGATTTTTCTTTCGGAGGGATTTTCTACCAAAGCGTTGAATTCCTTGAAATTTCCGAGTACTTCATCTTTTGATTTTAAGAAATAAACCCAAGTCTTGCGACAATAATTATCAATAAATGACACATAGTATACATACCCACTTAGAGAGGTTGATGGCATTGGACCACATACATCTGAGTGGATGAGCTCCAAGGTTCCTTCTACTTTACTGTATCTCTTTGGGAAAGGATTCTTGGTGTTATTTCCTTGTGCACATCCCTTACATACACCTTCATGATCAACCTTGAATTCTGGTAAACCTGTAACTACCTTGCTTACATATGGTAAGGATTTGTAGTTAATGTGAGCTAGTCTTCTATGCCAAAGTTNTCCCTCTGATGAAGTCATACAAGAACCTGTCTCTCCTGTGCAGCAAAGCAAAGATGAGGTTAGTTATTTTCCACTTCAAAATTCTAATAATACTGTGTTACTTGATTCAAAAGAAGAAGAGGAAATGGAAGCCTCAGATGAAACGGAAGCAGTCCATGGGGATGAAGAAACTACACATGCTGAAAACACCAGAGTCCTCGAAGTACCTGCATAAGAAGAAACAGTAAGTTGCCCTCCTCTCATAATTTTTTATGATGCTTTACCATGTAATGAAAAAGAGGAGGAGGATGAATCTTCGATTTTTGCAAATCCTGCATGCTATGATACTGATACTGACATAGTTGATAACATTGATGAATTCATACATGTCAGGAGACGTAGGTGGGATGTAGTCGGTTATGACCTGGACCCCATCTATGACACTGAGAGTCATCTCCAGTTGTTTCCCTTGCAGTTGTCACAACAGCTTACTTATGACCAGTGGCAACAAGGAGATGAAGTTTTTACTTGTAGCTTTCAAAACACCAAGGATGACCTAGTACCTTATCTCTCGGATGATTTTCAGTCTTACCTTGAGATGTTTGATGAGTAAACTACTAAGCATTTGGACCCTATTTATGAAGATGATTGCCAACCACCGTTATGCTCAAATTTTGATACAAGTAAGGACATCGTTTGCTTGAAGGAGGTTACTCATGACTTTTCATCCCAACCACCGGTTATTACTTTGACTTGCTTTTCCATTCAGGGTGTAGTTGGGAAATACTTTTTTTATGTTGAGTTGCTTCCTAGGCAAACCCTAGATTTCAAGGGTCATTTGGGTTATGCTAGCTTCATTCATTTTTTCAACTTTCCCTTGATAGTTTGCCGGTCGTCTACTATTTCTTTATCGATTCTTTCCCTGACTCTGGAGCGTGAGGGTGTCCTAGGTAACCAGTCTACAGGCCATTCGAGTCGGTTTTCTGAACTTTGTATCTTTCATGACCCTTTCTTGGATAGGATTGAGTGCTTTTCTCATAGATTGACTTGGAAATATTTTATCCCTCCCACCCACCTCCATGAGTTAGATTCTAACTTTTCCGATGATGTGATATATATTCTAACTCATGACATTTTTGTCCTTGATTTATCACTATTTTGGTTTATGATGAAGCACAAAGGTAGGTATCAGGGAGCGTTGCTAGATTGGCTTCATTGGTTGTTTGACTACACCAACATGCAGCCAGCAGGTAAGTACAGGTAAGTATCTTGTTTTGTATTTGCATTTATGATTGCCTTATATGCACATTTACTATGCACATGCTATTGCTTTACGGGGTGGCAACACCACCCCATCTTTTGTTGCTAATGCCTTTTTGTCGAGTGTGAGCAGGTAACAGGTCTACGCCAAAGATTGTTGAGGTTATAATGTGCTCTACAGTTAGCACATGTCCCCGAGTTAGAGCCAGATGTTATCCCCGATATCTAGGGATAACTAGGAGATCATGTCTCGGGGCCCACATGGTCCTAGACATGGAGTACCGAGAGCAGGAGTGACTTGAGCATGGCCCTGGAGGGCCCATCTTTCTTCTTCTCAGTCAGACTTGTCTTGTCAGCAGTAGCAGCTTCCATCACCACCGGCCTGGGCTTGCATCGGAGAGGACTCTTGCTCCATGAGGTAATTGGTCCGAGGTATCATGGTAT
>SNQJ01S0051127.1:35076-45088 GCA_010110895.2 Picea sitchensis
TGAGTAGTTAGATATAATAAATGTAAGAGGACTTCTTAGAAGGTTCTACTTCTAGAAGATTCCTCCTCTAGAATGTTCTTAGGTGATGGTAGCACTATATAAAGGGGTTCAATAAATGTAATGGGACATGAAGAGAAATATTGTGTTTTGAGTTGAATCTCATTAGGAGGAAGCCCCCTTGAAGAGGCAAGTGAACAGGAGAGAATCCCTTCCATGACAGGATCTATTGTATGGTGTTGCCCTACCTCAAGGGTTTGATAGTAATTAAAGAGATTTTGCATATTGTTCTTCTATATTTCTCTATGGATCTATTGTGTATTCAATATTTGTGGTGATTATATTTGTAGATCTATTCAGGTTCTTAACACATGATATCACTAGGGAGACTTCTATGTGTTCCTCAGGTCTTCTGCAAATTCTTAGAGATCCTCTCTCTGCCACAACCTCTATGAGGTTTATCAGATGATTCCTCAACATCAATCTCAAGCCCTTCTTTCTTTGGATAATGATGGATATCTGGTCTATTAAACCAACAACAAACTTTTTTTTTGTCTTCAAAACTCCACTTGTCTAGCAATATTAGAAGTATTCCTTCTTCCCCACTAATAAGCTCACGGCCTCCACGGGGTTTATCATATGCCTTCCCAACTGGATTTCCTCTGTGAAAGAGATTCCCTTCAAAACTACATTGTCCCTCGATGCCCTCTCCTTACAACACCGGTTTATTTCCATCCAACACCAAGCTCGCGACCCTATTTTTCTCCAGTTTGGGATTCAGGTATTCTATGCTCCAGTTCATAACTCTTCCATGAGTTCTCTGATCTTTCTATTGCATAGGCTAGTGCATTCCTTTCAAAAATCATCATCCTCAGAGGATGAATTCCTCCTCTAGTTCTATCCTGTAACCAGAACCACTTAATCTTTCAGTTCTTCCTAAAACTCGAGAGCCTCACGTAATCTCCTTATTTCCAAATCATCCTTAGACCCATTCATGTGCCTCTTCCCCCTTATCCTGGGAAGGTTTTTGACCTATCCTATCCCTTTTTCCAGAAGGAAATTAGTTCAATCTATTCCTTCAAGAAGGCTACTCTCTGTTGTACTTCGAGCTGACAATTTTCTGTCTTCTCAGTTAGGCCCTCCATGCTTCCATTCATTGGGGTAGTTGATTGTTCAACCACTAGTCATTTTATCATTAACTAATTTTTCCTTGGGATTAGGATGAGGCTTATTATTTCTGCAAAGAGAATTTGGGTCATTTTGACATAATGAATCCTCTCTACAGTTTCCTCGCTTTTTCCTCTAGTGATATAATGGCCAGTACTTCAAGGCTTCACCCCCACAATCAGTTGTTGGAAATTTAAACAAAATAATACATTTACATTGTTCACATGCCATAGCATGGTAATCATAAGTAATGATTAATTACAAGCTAGGGAAACAAGGGTATTACAATGCGAGTGTGTTTTGTGTGTATATTTTTCATGTATGAGAGTGTATTCACTGCCATTGGAGAGGGTGTCATGTTTTAAAGGATTGAATATGTCACCCGTATCATTACACGTCAACTGACATAAACCAACAACGTCGAGGACGAATTCGTGTTGTTGGCCTGTGTGGAGGAGTTACTCTACCTGAAGGAAGAATCATATTCGAACCGTTGAGCCATGGAAGCCACCCACTGTATTCCATGTAGCATATGATTCACTGTCAAGGAGAGAAGTTTATCCTTGTGTGATAATTTTTCAGCATCAGAAGTTTGGAGAACCACATGTTGATTCCCTTATGAAAATATGATTTGTGGAAACTATGGAACTATGATTCGTTGTAATTATATTTCTGAGCGATTCCTTGTTCCTGTTGTACTGTTCAAATAATGTATGAGTATCATGTGAGCTTGCATGAGCTCGAGATATGAAAATTTTGTCTTCATTTTCTAGACACATCGAAGTATCGAGACAGTGAAACATACATCTAATCAAGAGACTTCGAGGAAACAAGGGGGTAGTGATAGTAATTAGTAACATATATACATTTTTTCAAATTAACTAGCATTTGTTTGAAGTAGCATTGGTGGGTTTGTTATTTTATATTAGAGTGTGCTATTTTTTTTGTAAATGAATTCAATACAGAACCATAAAGAATAAACTGATGATTGAACATACTAACATAATTAAGATAGTGGTTCTTGACGGGTTGCGGTGCTGAGAGAACCAATAGCTGATTTAGTTATGTCTAAGTGTGTTACATGCTAATGTGACCCATCATGATCCAGGAGCACTGTTTACAGGTTGTTCTTAATAAGGTCAATTTGATGTGACCCATCATTCTCCAAGAGTGTCAGTACATGTTATTAATTGTAACTTTTCAAATTGTATAGTTGATTGTTGAAAATATTCAGTAACCAAAACACTATCCTGTATAATTGATGAATAGCGCGGAGGGTCGTGTATTCCCAAATGGTATAAGTTCGATAGAATACTTCAGTATCGAGATTGTCCTTCGGGAAGTTGGGAAGCATCAATTCTGGAAATTTCATCAATGATGGTCAGAAGAAGTTATGTTTTAAATGAATGAAAAGTGAAGCTCGAATGTGTGGAGAAGAAAAGAGAAAAAACCAGGATCAACATGGTCTGGTCATGGGCCAACAGAAAAGGGGATGGGACTCAAATGAAGGTAGACCGATTGGATTCAAAGAATATGATGTTGATGGAGGTAGAATGATGAGACTCAGAGAAGATAGAAAGAAGTGAATACTTAGGGACGAATTACAAGATTTATATAAACTATGGAGAGAACTCACACCTTGCAATGGAAAGGGACATAATTACTCATTCCATGGCATGAGTAGTAATGAAACCCACAAAAAAGGAACCCACAAACACACTGGATTGGTGATTTAGCCAGTAATTCTACACCTGAGTTGAGATGGATTCAAACTGTACTCGTGTGATTTTACCTAAGAATTTCTTGGTTTGAGGTAGTTCATGGCTTGAGGAATTGAATTCATGTTTTGAGGAGATGACTTGTAGATAAAGTTTGAATTATCCTAGCCAAATCATGGGCTTGCATCCCCAACGAGAATAATAGATATTTGGGCCGATGATATCTGGTCATGGGTCAGGAGAAATGGGGATGGGATTAAATGAAGGTAGGCTGATAGGATTTAGAGTAGATGAAACTGACGAAGATAGACCAATTGGACTTGGAGTATATAGGAAAAAATGAATACTCGGAGCCTACAAGACTCAAATCTAACCTACAATATTCAAAGCAAAGACAAGTCTTCATTCCAAAGGAATATTGAGCCATAAACCACTAAAATTGTTATCTATTTCAAACCCCTCCAAGAATGTAGTCTGTCTATCATACAAATACACCATCCCATCCTAGTAAGACTGAACCTGCAGATTAGGACTGGAGTCCCCACCTAGCTTGTCCACATGAGTGGGGGAAGAAACTACCTTTTACTTGTTAGAATTTACTTTCACCCAACCTCAATATACATATTGCTTGGAGTTGCACAAACGTATAACGACAAAGGCGACAAGACTCAAAGCCAACCTACGAGATTCAAAGAAAATATAGAGCTTCATTCCAAAGGAAGATAGAGACCTAAACTACTAAAAATTTTATCTGTTTCAAACCCCTCCAATATTGGATTCCATCTAGTAGATGAATACACCATCACATCCTAGTAAGACTAAAACCACATATTAGGATTGAATTCCCTACCTAGCTTGTCCACATGAGTGGGGGAAGAGACTACCTTTACTTCTTAGACTTTACCTGTCACCCAACCTCTATATCCAGACTACCTGGAACTCCACTTGAACCCTCCCCTTAACTCACATAACCTCCATGCAATAACTGATAAATCAATGAATAATATAAGTCACCAATCCACTTGAGGTTTTCACAGACAAAGTACCAATTGTGCTTGAACCTCTTGATTGGATACCAACTACACCTGAATCACTGGATGAAATACCCATTTCTCTAGAACCAACTATCGATGAAGGACCACAACTCCCAACACCATTCCCCAAAGCCACCAAGGTACCACCACTTTCCATACCATGAGAAACTATTGGTGTGTTAGAGTCTCCCACCTAGGGTGATGAAGCGAGCAATCTCAAGTAAGATAGTCTTATGCATGGCATGCTTCACATGCATTTGGTAATTTAAGATACCTTACCTTCTACTGGAATACCTCATCAATGGTGCACATAGATATGAAAAAGGGAACCTTACACTTAAAATCCATCTCCATACACACCCTTCGATTAGCACAGAATGGATTGCTTCGACCATTAGGAATAAGAAGCTTACCAAACCGGAAGACAAACAAATCAATGAAGGGGATCATAGTAGTGCGTAGGGCTAGAAGATCCAACCAAGGTATATAGTGTCCACCTGATTTCCTGATAGTTTTCCTGAACCACAATGTTCGAGGAGCCAAATTGTAAAACATGATGGGTTGTATCATCAAAGATAAACAACAAACAAACATATTTTGATACTAAGCCCTAGTAAGAATTCAAGAAATTGATAGTAGGTTTTATGGAAACATGTTTATGGAAAGAGGTAAGATGTTCCTACAATTAATGTATCATGATTTGTCGAAAACTCCTTTACATATGCAATTCAAAATTTTCTATGTTGAAATGCCTCATGATTGGATAAGTTCTCAACTTCTCACCATTGTTGGGTATGTGTTATATTCTTTGCATGACTAGATCTAGTGTTTGCATTGCATCGATCACATCGAGGGATTAGAGGGGGGGATATAGCCCCCCCTACCCAGGCAGTCATAGAGGGAGGTAGCCCCCCTGCGTAGGGTTTTGGGGGAAATTCCCTCGAAATATTTTTTTTGGCGAATTTTGAGTCTGTTTTTTGGCAATTTTTTGGCACATGGTTTTCATTGATGGTTTTCTAATTCTAGTTTAGGGATTAGGGTTTTTGACTAATCCAGATCAATAGATTATGGGTTCTATATGTTGCGGGGTCCTATATATGTATTGTATTGTAAACAATGAAGACATGATGAATATAAGATTATAGGTGCAACACTAGACATGTTTTTGGTTTTCCCGGTTTGGGTTTGCAGGGTAAAAAAATGTTTCCAGGGTAAACTCTATGTGTAATGTGAATGTGTGCCATTGTATATTTTCTATTTTTATTAAGAATATTTTTGCAGTAATTAATGATACATGGTTAAAATCTACATTTGGTATTAGAGAAATTATTGGCTTCAAGGGAACGCCTTTGTGGTTAGGGGTTTTTCTTCGGGTTTGTGGTAAACCTTATTACAGTGGGAAATGTATGGTATCGATTCTTCAGGTGAAAAGAAATGGTGAGTAGTTAGAAAATAGAGATCGATAAATTTAATGGGAAAATTTTTGAGTTGTGGAAGCTCAATATGGAAGATCTGTTGGTGGACAAATATCAGTGGATTGTTGTGGATTTAGGTACTGCACCTACAAGAACATTAGCAAAAGATTGGGAAAATTTGGATAGGAAGGAGAAGAGAACAATCTGGTTGTGTCTCTCAGATTCAGTATTACTAAATGTCTCAGGGGAAGCTACAACCAAGGAATTATGGGATAAGTTAGGGGCTTTGTATCAGTCAAAGTCCTTGATAAACAAAGTGTTCCCATGAAAAAAGCTTTATAACCTGGGGATGAAAGATGGGGACTCAGTGACATAGCATCTCAAATCCTTCAATACTATGGTAAGCCATCTATTATTTGTTGATATTAAGATCTTTTATGAAGACAAGTGTCTCGATTTATTGTGATCTTTACGAAAATTGTGGGATAGTCTGGTTGTGGCCATAGGTAGTCAGAGGTTATGAGGGAGAAGAACATGGAAGGAAAAAGCACATATGAATTAGTTGCAAGAGGATGCTCCCAAGAAAGAAATAGATATAAGTCCTCAAGTGGGAGATCTAAGTCTAAGGGAAGATAGAAATCTCTCGAAATTTTTTTAAAGGTATGTTGGAGATGTGGAAAAGAAGGGCACTACAAGAAGTAGTGTAGATCCAAAAGTGTTGAGAGA
The DNA here is from genome assembly GCA_010110895.2 of Picea sitchensis. Taxonomy (NCBI): domain Eukaryota; kingdom Viridiplantae; phylum Streptophyta; class Pinopsida; order Pinales; family Pinaceae; genus Picea; species Picea sitchensis. The sequence goes on from SNQJ01S0051127.1 coordinate 41,134, forward strand.
GGGAAGGGATTTGAAGATTCCCCTTCTACAAAAGAAAAAAACTCCACAAATGAAGGAGGAGATGTGTACTTGGATTCTTTAAGCACACATGCAGATGATGAGGCATGGTTGGTTGACTCAGGTGCATCCTTTCATATGACTCCTCACAGGGAGTGGTTTTGCGAATATGAAAAGTATAATGGAGGTGATGTTTTCCTAGGTGATGATTTGACAACCAAAATCATAGGATGAGGAAAATTCAACTTGAATCTCGTGGATGGAAGGATTATAACACTCCCCGATGTTTTTCACATCCCAATATTGGCCATAAATTTGATTTCTATAAGCAAAATGGACAATGCAGGGCTAAAAACATTGTTTGAGAAAGAAACCTGCAGGATGGTTCAAGGAACAATGGTGTTGTTGAAGGGAGTTTGGTGTGAAAATATGTATAAGCTACAAGGAAGCACTATTAGTGACAGGTGAAATAGTTCCATTATTCTTGAGATTGGATATGAAGAAGAAAAAACTCCTACACTCTATGGAGAAAAGGCTATGTTGTGGCATCAAAGATTGGGGCATATCGAAGAGAAGGGCCTTTGACTACTGCATGGTAAATTTATGGTTGAAGGTATGTATAATGTAACACCCCTGTTTCCCCCAATTTGTAATTAATCATAGAATAGGAATTACCATGCTAATGCATGAGGAAAATGTAAATGTATTATTGTTTGAGTTGCCAATAACTGACTGTGGGGATGAAGCCTTGAAAGTACTGGCCATGATATCACTAGAGGAAGAATGTGAAAACCATAAGAGAGGGTTCATATATCAAATAACCCCAAACCTTCCTTGATAAGGATGACAAACCTCCTTTGAATCCCAAGGAAAAGAAAATCAGTCAATGAAGAAAGGAGCGTTGGTTGAATCACCAACCACCCCCATGAATGGAAACTTGGGCTGTCAGTTTTAAGTACCACAGGGACCTGCAGAACTGAGCTTCATTATGACAGAAGGAATAGGATAGGTCAGAAAAAACCTCCCAAGGTAAGAGGGACACACACACGGGAGAGGAGACGCTAGACACTCGACATCAGACGAGGAGGGTAGAATCTCACAAGGGAGAAGCACAAAGCTATCCAACGAATCATGAACAGAAGGCCATGAGCATGATGCTGAGGAGCATCTGAGAAACCTCGCAGAGGCCACAACCGAGTGAGAAAGCTTCGAGTTGCAAAAAACAGGACCCAAACAGAAGCTGAAATAGAGAGAGAACCCTCGAGAACTGTGAGAATTCCTTAGTGATATCATAGCTTGGCACGAGGGTGGCCAGAGTGCTAAGAATGAATGCCTCTGTGCCTATGGTCGGGTGGAAGGATGAACACCCACAGTCAGTTGGTTGGCGGAAACCTATAATAGATAAGTGATTTCTTACTCTGTGTAATTTAGCGGTAATTGGGCATGAATTTGGTTATACTCGGTATGTTTCGAGAATTGTGCTTGATTACTGAATGGATATACTGCGTCCCTTTCCTTACTGCTTGGTTGTATATTTAGGCCAGTAAGAAATTTTATGGATAGGGCATGATTGGTACTCGTAAATGCTTGTGTCCTGTGGCTTCCTGAGTTAGAGCCACTAACTGTGAGATCGTTGACCTTAGGCATAGTCTCATGTACACATGCCAGCCTTCCTAGTTGTCTAGAGTCCCTTGGAGGATGAGTTATATTGAGCTCTTCATAGCTGAGAAATCTTAGGAGGGACAACACTTTTCGTAAAGTGCTGGCGAGACCTAGTAGCCGGCTTGCAGTAGAAGATCGAAAGATGAGACCTTTGAAGCGTCGAAATCTTTCAAAATCGGAAAGAAAGCATGAGCTCAGGGAGGAGCTACAGCTACCATCAGATCTCGCGTGGATAGCTGATAGCCATCAGATCCATGAGAAGCTGCACGAGGTTTAACCCTCACATACGCAAAGGTGAGGACTCATCAAAGTCCCAAAAAGATCAGGACCGCCCATTTAAGAGGACATGTGGCAGAGTTTCGAACCCATCGATGCTTTGGATACCAGAAGATTGAAGGACTAGAATTGTGGAGTCATTGCATCGTGAACTCCCGGTTCGTGAAATCCTGATACAGGAGAGGAGCCACCGGATTTCGGTATTTCGGCTATTCGTAGTTCGGGACGTAGAGGAGGTTGTGGTCTTGGTACTGAGAGTTTCAAACTCCCAGTATGTGAAACATAAAAAGCATCGGGACCATCCATTTCACAGGACATGTGGTAGAGATCTGAACCCATTGGGGTTTTGGATACCGGGAGGTTAAAGGACCAAGAGTTTGGTCGCGGAAAATTCATGAAATCGCAAATCCCGAAGTCCAGAAAGGTGCACGCGGTTGAGGTTTTGGGGAAATCCTCAAAAGGAGATTTTGGTAATTTAGTTGCTGGGAAAATGAGAGGTAAGATTTCTAAACTCTTGACTCAGGAGGAAGCTTCAACTGTTTCCTCAAGGAGGCAATATCTGCATTCTTATTCTTTATCATCTCTTCTACAACTTTGATGTTCAAGAGATCATAGCCGATCTTGAGGACCAGCTCCTCGAAAGTTTTAATTCTGTTGTATTTTGCGAAGGATGAAATCTTCTCCAGCTTGAGTTGTGTCTATGCGTTGTTCAATGATACCTGTAATTTTGCTGCAGAAGCTGAAGCATGTGCCAATGTATGGAATACCATCTCCCCTGTCTGCTTGTGCAGGTCCATCTGATCTGCAGGGTGCACGTCCTTCGTTTGAAATTCGATGGTGGCCCTCTTGTAGTCTGTGATCACGTTGGGGTCTGGTACCTGCGTCTGGAGGAAAGCCATGTGCATCCTGCCCCTTTCTGTGTCAAATGCAGACAACAGCCTATGCTGCGCAGTGGAGGACTGCTTCCAAAACTGAGCGTAAGTACTGCTGGTAAGGGTCTGATTTCTTTTCTTGATCAACTCGTACTTCTAAAAAATACTCAACTTGGGCCCAGTCTTGCCTGTCTGGGTGTCAAGTGGGGAATCTGTGGATTTCTTCGGTACTGCTGTGGTGATTTCCTTATAAAGGATCGAACCGAAGGGTGGAATGATAGTCTTAGTCATGGTGGTAGGCGGGACTTGTAATTCTCCAGTTGGACCAGGAACTGTGGTTGTCTTGGGCTTTTTAGTATGCAACTGGAATTCTTCGGACGACACCTCCATGACAGGTGGAGATGATTCTTGTCGAAGCCTTTTTTCCTTAGGGACCTGTGGTGTAGTCGTTGGTGTCACAGTGGTCGGGGGAACCTGTTGTTCCACTTCGACCAAGGTGTCAGGCACCCACACCGTCTGATTTGCAAATTTTTCGATCTCGGGCTTGGACTCATGAACATACTAAATGTTTTTATTTTTCACCCGCATTTCTGAAATGATCTCGATGGATCATAGTGCCATGGGAAACTCATAAATAATTTCATTTCTCTCAACATTCTGTCAGCTTCTTCCCCGACGCCTCGGCTGTTGTCGATGAAGGAGCCAATTTGCCCCTTGATCCGCAACTGTTGTTTTTTCTTCAGGGATACAAAGTGGATGTCATATGAATTCATGNTGATCTGCCTTATATACTCTAACGCAAAGATTCTTACCGGCGCATACTTTGGTAACTTGTAGGGTCCAAATTCTCACCCGAAAACTCTGATCTCGGTGTGGTTTTGATACAGGTACCAGTCCCCTATCTTTGCGTTGTCCGAGAGATGCATAATTCTCTGGACTTCGTCGTTTATTCGTGGCTCGGGCCTTCCACTCAACATGCTTACCACAAGGTGGTAAAACAGATCGATGAATGCTTTGAAGTCGTATTCTGTAGAGTTACGTTTCAGCAAAGAGGTCCATGCTTTGACTGGCTGAGGCCTTCCGTCTGCGTCCATTTTCTGCATGGAGAAACTGAATTTATTTGCTTGATAGAAAACAAACATGTAAGC
>SNQJ01S0051127.1:50333-78718 GCA_010110895.2 Picea sitchensis
GATTCATTCACAATCCTTCTCATGTGATGCTCAAAGGCGTAATCATTTGTCTCTTATTATGACAAGAGATAATCTTTGCTCATTTACCCTTTCATCTAATTATATTGGTACTTCCTGAGGAAATGGAATACATTCCCTTCAGCCTATTATTTGGAACAAAGATTTCATGACTCCCCAGAATGGAGTCAGCTATGCCTCCATAGTATTCATTTAATATGGACAAGAGCAATACTTGCTTCACATTTCACTCATCAGGGTAATCATATTGGGCCTCTAGTATACTTATACTCTTACATCATACATGTGCATTACTTGCATGCTTAATATCATTCATACCTTACTGGTATTAATATCAGGCTTCCTATTATGAAGCTTCACGATGCATTAAACTCATGCACTCAAGTACAATTGAACATAGCTAAGTATTGATCATACTAGTTCACACCTTCTCCTCACGTGACCATCGGCAGTTACCACGATCCGAACTAAAAGGTGCTTCACATTTTGCGATTTCGGGATTCCTGTTGCAAGGAACTCTGGTTCCTCGATCCCCATAATCTGAAAACCCAAAATACCGAGGCTAAGGTTTTCTCACCTCTTTTATTCACATGACCCCTCGCTCAAAACCTGGGGTCAACTCCTAGACACGCATCAGGATCCCGTGTTTTGGCCAATCCATGGACAATGCTCCACCGTTTCCCAAACTTCTGATCCATGAGGGTTCGACAACCTGGATCCCATGGTCCAGATATCTCTACCAATCAATGGTCCTGATCAAATCCCAGCTTTCCACCTTTTGGGATTCTAGCGGAGTCTTCACCTCCTAACTCCCAATTTCGAATCCCCAAAATGTGTATGCGTCAGATCAACGATCCACCACCTGTCTCGATCCAACGGCTCAGGTTGGATGTCAGGATTTTATGACATGTGAGTTCTCAAAACTCTTCTCGTTGACTTATAAACCTCTAACTCCCAAATATCTGATTACACTGGATCTACAGTTCAGGTCATCCACTAACCAATGACCCTGATTGAATCGATGATTTACCTTGCGCGACTTTCGGAAAGTCTTCATTTCTATTTTCCCAATAGCCCAAACCACGAAGCTCTAGATCAACGACTCTCATTGATTACAATCTAATGGATACTATTCCTCCTGAGTTTGTGAGTGATGAGAGGTTATCATCCTTATCTTCTTCGCTGATCTACTAGATCTAACAGTTCACAGAATTTTGATATTCCTCTCTCTGAGAATTCCACCGTCTGTTCAGATTTTCAATGACTTTGGACCACGAACTTGGCATCAACTCTTCTGGAATCATCCACTGTGTTCAACCTCCGGAGCTTTCAAAATTTAACACAAGATTGTTTCTATATGAACTCCTTGTGCTCTATATGCACACTCGACATATGAAATTTCCCCGCTATCTTCAACTATTCACATTCAGGATATATTATCATTGTTAATTAGCATATCCCTACTTCGATAAGAGTAGTTACCATTTTAACAAAGGGGTTAAAGAAATTCCTCTGCTGAAATTCAACAAGAATTCCCAAAATCATAGGTTCAATTCTGCAGTTCTTCTCCTTAAAGAGTAATGCAGATAATGATATCTCTTTTTGTGACTCGTGCATAAGCCAAAGCAAGCCAAGTGTTGTAACCATGCTCTGATACCAATTTGTCACATACCCACTACAACAAAAATAAAATTTTCTCTCTTCCTCAAGGGATAGAATCTCCGAATTCCTACGGGAGCCTAGCGCAGGCTAGCTCTTCCCTTATCCACCTCCATGTGATCATCGGTTATGACCACAGGCCAAGCCAAGAGGCACCTTTCACATTTCACGACTCAATGATGCAAGAGAGTCAAGTCTTTCGACTCTTCAAACCCCGAAACTTGAAATCTTACCTTCGATGAGATCGACGGCTGCGAATCTCCCCCTGATCCGATGGTCCTGACCGTATCAAGATTTCGGTAACTGGGAGTTCGAAATTCAATGACCCAAATCATTGGTCACTCTATTCCCCGAACTCCGATATGCAACTTCTTGTACGAGATCCAACGATCCTCAATGATTTGGATCCAACGGTCTAGATCTTTTCAAAGATTCGTGAACCGGGAGTTCACGATGCAGCGAATCCAAATCTCTTGTCACTCCAATCCTCGAATTCTAATATGGGAATTCGTGTATGACATCAACGACCCTCTTTGATATGGATCTGACGGTCACTATCCCTCCTGAGCTTAAGGGTGTTGAAAGACACTCAGTCTTAATTGTGTGTCAAGGTTTCATATACCAGGATTTCACGACTTTCGAAGACGAGGGGTCTTTCCCTCTGGTTTCCCGGATGCCGAGACACTGAAACTTATTCACATTAAAATGGTTCATCCACAGAGCGCATTGGGGTTTTGTATATCGGGATTTCCTGACTTGCGAAGATGAGGGGTCTTGCCCTTTGGTTTCCCATATGCTAAAACGCCAAAATTTATTCACACTAAATTGACTCATCCACAGAGTGCATCGGGGTTTCGTATACCTGGACTTCATGACTTGCGAAGATGAGGGGTCTTGCTCTCTAGTTTCCCGGATGCTGAAACGCCGAAAGTTATTCACACAAAACTGACTCATCCACAGAGCGCATCAGGGTTTCGTATATCGAGATTTCAAGACTTGCAAAGACGAGGGGTCTTGCCCTCTGGTTTCCCAAATGACGAAATGCCGAAAGTTATTCACACTAAACTGATGGTCCAGAACACTCATGGATCAACGAACATGATCACATCGTGATTTCATGAATCGTGAGTTCGTGCGGTCTTACCCTTTAACCACTCCAAGTTGCGAGTCAGTGAAATCCTACCCAACTGCCATGTGTCCTATGCCAATGGACAGTTCCGAATACTTCGGGACTTTCATGACTTTGACAATTCCTCTCTCCCCTACATGCACCAGGTTAAACCTCGTGTGCCTTTTCTATATCTGACGACTATCGGTCCCCTGCGCTCTATCTGACGGTTCAGATTTATTCTCCTATACACTCTTCTCTGGCTGTCTGGATGTAGGCTCCAACAGTCCAGATTTTCCCCTGCGAATCGGTGATTCACCTTTCAGGAATTTGGGGAAATCCTCACCTCTATTTCCCTAAATTGAACCAACGGTTTAGATTTGATTTTGATCATGATCTCTATCACCCCTGATCTTTCATATGCTCTGAAACCTCTAAAGGGTTTCGCGACCTCAGTACTCCATGCAGGGTTCTTGCACACAACGTTGCGATCCTTCCTGAGCTTGTCTAGGACTTGAGGAGTTCTGGGTTCAGTTTTCCTCGCAGAGAGCCTGTGCCAATCTTCACTACCTCTCCTGAGCTTAACAATACTTCATCCTCCAAAGGAATCTAAACAATTAGGAGGGTTGGCATGCGTGCATGAAACTGTGTTCAGGGTCGACGAACACACAGTTTGTGAATCTGGCTTATGCCTCCACAGGACACAATAATTTGTGAGTATAAAATCATCTCCTAACCATATAATTTCTTACTGGCCTAGTTATACAATGAAGAATAAATAGGGGAGATACAGTATATCCATTAAGAAATATGCACAATTCCTGAAACATACACAGTATAACCAATTCACACACAGTTACGACTAAATTACATAGGGTAGGAAATCACTTATCTATTACAGGTTTCCGCCAACCAACTGACTGTGGGTATTCATCCTTCCACCTGACCATAGGCACAAAGTCATTCATTCTTAGCACTCTGGCCACCCCCGTTCCAAGCCATGATATCACCAGGGAATTATCACACTTCTTGAGGGTTCTTCCTCCGTTTCCGCTTCTATTTGGGTCTTGTTCTCTGTAACTCGGAGCTTTCTCTCTCAGTTATGGCCTCAACAATGTTTCTCAAATCCTCCTTGGCATTAAGCTCATGGCCTTCAGTTCGTGACTCGCTAGAAATCTCCATGCATCTCCCTTGTGAGCTTACACTCTTTTTGTCTGGTGTCTCCTCTCCCGTGTGTATCCCTCTTACCTTGGAAGGTTTGTCGACCTATCCTGTTCCTTATGTTAGAAGGAAGCTTAGGTCTGCAGGTCCTTGCAGTACTTTGGGCTGACAACCCATGTTTCCATTCATGGGGGTGGTTGATAATTCAACCACCGGTCCTTTCTTCATTAACTAATTTATCTCCTTGGGATCCGAAGGAGGTTGTCACCCTCATCAAGGGAAATTTGGGGTTATTTTTCATAATGAACCCTCTCTTATAGTTTTCACATTCTTCTCTAGTGATATCATGGCCAGTACTTTCAAGGCTTCACCCCCACAGTCAGTCATTGGCAACTCACACAATAATACATTTACATTGTCCTTATGCATTAGCATGGTAATTCCTATTTTATGATTAATTACAAATTGGGGGAAAAAGGGTGTTACAGACATCGACCAACATTGAGCCTATTCATTTCTATCAGTCCAAGTTGTGGGAGGATAAAGCCAAAGATATATTCTATGAAATATGTCATTATGTAGTGGTGTCGATTCATGTCACCATGTACGGTTGCCTGCCTCCCAGAATTTCAAACAGAATCATGGCTAACCTGGGCAAAATAGTAGATTGGTATATTGAGAAAAATGTTTCCTATATCATGGTTTTTGGGTGCTCTATTCGCCCCCCATGCTCTCCCAAAGTTTTTACCAGATCAGTTTGTATGTCGAGAGGTGTCTTATCATACCGTAATGGGGGGCATCAATAAATAATTGAAAGTGACCCATAAAAAGGTATGTCCAACCTTTCCTCTTCAAGTTGGTATGTTTTAGTTGTTAGATTTTAGCCATTCAAAAGTAGAGGTTGTAGCTCTAGAAGACGTCAAGTTAGTTGATATTGAGTTTAAGAGGCATGATCCCCAGAAGATCGTGGAAACTCACCTAGCTCAATACAATCTAAAGAAGTATGTGCACGCTTTTTCCCCATAGGATGAAATATTCAGGGGAGCCAGGTCATATGAGGAAGTGTTGAGCAGAGTCTCAAATCTGTCTCCAGATCAACTAGCCAGTTTTTACAGTTTTCAAAAACACAGAAAAAATAGTTTGCCAAAGGTATTACAGGGAGAACCAACAACACCTTCATCTACACAGGAAGCTACAACTCAGGGTTTGGAGGTAGGAAATTCCAACTAATAGATTACTAAGGAGAATCTGAAGAGTGTCGAAGTCTTAATGCAGAAAGTGGAATAATCATTGTCAAATCCACCAGGCACTCAAACAAAAGCTCACATTGAATCTTTTCTAAAAAGGAGCAGGAGTTGTCTCCTTCTACACCAAACAATCTAGTTAGCGATACAACATAGCAAAAAATGTCCAAAGAGATAGGTAGCCCCATTTATTCATTAACCCCTTTACAGTCAATTCGAGGAGATCCCAATTCTGAAGTCATATTTATAGAGGATCTTACTCTGATTTCAGCCGAAGAAATGCCTCCTTCAGAGATATTTTTCAGCATTAAGAGGAGGGCCATAGTTAAAATATAAACGCATCAAAAATATGGTGCAACAGTAAAAAAACACATAATGCTATATGATGGACAGGGCCTGGATGATTCATAATTCGCCAAGGAAATGACAGGATCATTAGGTGCTTTTTCCATGGCCAACCAGTGTTCCGTAGAAAATCTAGCTAAGCAGCCAAAACAAAGGAACTTTTTGGTAAGGAAGTTGCAAGACCAGATGACGAACATAGAATGGGACGTAAGAAATAAGATGGACAAAGAGATTGAACAAGTCAGAGCCGATGGCAGACATCAGATCCAACATATGAAAGCTAACCTCGATGAGATCCATCAAAATTCATAGGCCAACAGAGGGTTGGTCACTCAACAGGAAGAAATAATCAAGCAATTACAATCCAAGATAGACTTGGTTGAAGGTACAACAGTAGAGATGACAACTTTCCAGTCTCAAGCACTGGAAGTACATGAAAAGATAGAATCAACCCAGCAAGATATTTTTACAAAAGTGGAAGCCATTCAAAATTTCTACCAAGTGGTAGACCTTTCCCTAAATAACATTTACATTAAATAAAGGGAATCCTGTGTAGCTCGGGCTAAGTTTCAGGAGGCTATATTTCTAGTACCAAAATATGATGTATCATAAGTTCCTCGATTGTCTCTCTCGGAGCAAACCAGAGGCGACATAATTTTGAAGGCCTGGGAAACAAATATGGTCGAAAGCAAAAGATTGGCTAGAAAGGTAAGTGAAGCTTGTATGGAAGCATTATCTTCACTAGACAAAGAGCTACTTGATGTTGAAGGAAATAGTATCTCCGAAGCCTTGGGGCAGATTGACATAGCAAAGAACCAATGTAATTCTAGGAAAATCAAAGAAGAGGCCATGACAATCGTCCAACAAATGAACCAAATTGGTCTTATCCAAATAAACAAATGAATAGTAAACCCAAGATTACAATTATAGGCCGCAACTTTGGGAGAAACGAATATACAGGAAAGGTTTCCTTAGGTATAAAAGAAGCTATACATATTTGAAGAAAATGAAGCAATTGCACCTTCTGGGTTGGTGGTACAGTTAGTAAGTAGATGCATCCAATGTGTCGAATATGGGAAATCAGGCACATCTGGAAACAAGTAAGAAAATCTATACATACTACTCATATAGGTCAATATCATATGCCAGTTGTCTCTAGGCTAAAGGATGAGGAGAAGAAATGTCTCTGCCAGCAAACAAAGAGACAGAGGAAAAGGACAATGGAACTTTTCAGTTTTACATATGTAATATTTACTATTTTTAGAAATTATGAGAAGTCCAACCATTTTCAGTTCGTGGATATCCTTGGAATTGAGCATGAGGATGTTTACTCAAGGATTTTGGTGCAAAATTTTGAAGGACAAGTAAGAATATGGTTTCAAGGGCTCCCAGTAGGTTCTGTAAGGTCTTATTACGAGCTAGAAAATGATTTCTTAAGACAATGGGGAGAAAATAAAGACCATATGTATTATCTGACTGAATTCAGGGCTCCAAGAAAAATGAATTTTGATTCGGTTCTCGAATTTACTCATAGGTTTAACAAACTCTACCATAAGATCCTAGCCGAAGTTAAACCCTCTCAACCTGCGACAAAGGTGACTTTCACAGAATCTTTTCAACCTGAATTTTGCCTTAATTTTAAGAGAAAGAAGATCTCCCACTCTGGCAGGAATGAAAGACAACGCCATAGAAATCGAATCAAACATGATGGCATCTGGAAAACTACAAGCCAAGGTTGAGACAGGAACCAAAGAACCTAAACATTTTAGGGAACAAACAGGACCCTCCAGATATGGGAAGTCTGCGGAAGAAAAAATAGCTGACATGGCTAAGATAATCAAATATTTGTCAGAACAAATCTCTAGAATGGAATTAGACCAAGCTAAACTTGATCCATTAGCCAGAAAATATTTTAGGAGAAATCTTAACCCCCAGACCTAGCAGAGACAAGTAAAAAATGAAGATCAAAAAATACAATCTCTGTTTAAAACAAACAATTTTATTGGGGATGATATGCATAATTATGAGGGGTTAGAAGAGGATATAAACAACCTTAGTGACAAAGACCAAGAACCTCATCTAACTAGACAGGATTACGAAATATATCTAGACCAAGAGCCCTTGTTTAGTAATGAGGAAGGTATAAATAATCTGGGAGAGGTCTGCATATCAAGGAATCACTGACTCCATAATGGTCGGACTTCAACAAAAGTATAATTTAAGGCCCAAAGAAACAAATATTACAAGTGTTCCATCAAAAAAGGTTCTATTAAGAAATAAAGTGAATGAGGTAGTTGTTACTAAACCACTAGTTGAAAAACAAGCTTCCCAAACCAAAATAGTTGAAACCAAAGCGACACAAACTAAGAAAATAGAGAATATAGAAACACAAACTTCAACTAGGGAAAGTGAAAAAACAACTGGAGTTTTTAGATTAGAAAATGAAATAAATAAAATTAAAATCCCCATGCCCCTGGTTGAGCTTCCCAAGAATCCAATTTATAAAAAACAGATTGCTAAAATGATTAATTTTTCTGATGTGGAATGTCATGCAGACGTAATAAATTTACAGGATGAAAAGCCCACGATTATGTTTGGTCCGCACATTGAAAATGCTAAGGATTTTGTAGCTCCTTTTTATATTACCTTAACAGTGCATGATCACTTACTTCATAATTTCATGTTAGATTCCGGGGCCTCTTACAACTTAATGCCTAAAGTTATCATGGAAAAGTTGGGCCTTGAAATCACTAGACCCTATCAAGACTTATATTCTTTTGATTCCAGAAAGGTCAAGTGTCTGGGTATGATCAAGGATCTAGTATTGAACCTTGCACAGGTTCTTGTAAATAGTATTATTATGGATGTAGTCATTGATGACATCCCTGCCAAATATGGCATGCTTTTATCAAGGTCTTGGTGCGCAAAACTTGGGGGATCACTTCAACTAGACATGACATATGCTACAATCCTAATTTTTGGTGGACAATTTACTCGACTAAACAGGGAGACCGGACTAGAATATACTGTAAGTGACCCTCAAAACCAAAACAATTATCCAGACTATGTTTCCGATCAGGATCTAGGAAATTGTATTTTATCATTAGACGAGGATTTTGATGACTGTATAGAAGAAGAAAACAAAAAAATGGAAAAACAATAGAAAAGTGTAAATAGTAGGGAGGGAGTTTGGGCGGGAGCTGGTGTGTTATTTGTCACACCTGGAGATGAGTATGTCATTCCCTTTTCATACATATTGTAATGGGAAATCGATTATACTAATAACGTCTGTGAATACGAAGCTCTGGTCTTAGGATTGGAGGCTGTCAGGAAACTAAAAATTGAACATCTAATATCTTATAGCGATGCAGAGCTTATCGTGAAGAAAATAAAGCAACAATATCAAGATAAACATCCAAGGCTAAGACCATACATAAATTGTGCCTGGGATCTGATTGAGATTTTATTCTCGTCATTTAACATTCATCACATTCCCAGAATGGAAAATCAACAGGCGGATGCCTTGGCCAAAGAAGCTTCTAGGTTTGTACCACCCACTGTCCTAAAACTGAAGTATCATATAGAAATGAGACATAGACCTTCAATTCCAAATAATGTGCAACATTGGCAGGTCTTCGAAGATGATGAGCAGATCAAAAATTTTCTAGAAATGGTTGATGAGTTCTTTGAGACTCATATAGATCAAGAAAACTAGAACGATCCTATTTGGATCATGCAGGAAGGAGAAGATCTTGAAAAGTTCCAAGATAAGATCGCAAATCATTGAATGCTTGTACTTAAGAATAATCAGATCCCCTAAGATTTGATACCCTTAGAGAGATTGTTTGACCAAGATGATATACCCTTGAAATCCACCCTACGACCTTATCTCGAGGAGGTTGAAGACTGTGACGTAGGGACTAAAGAAGATCCTAATATAGTCAAGCTATCTAAATACCTTCCAGACCAGGTGAAGAGTAAATATGTTGAATTTATTAGACAATATAAAGATGTCTTTGCATGGTCCTATGATGATTTAAGAACGTATGATACCTTTGTAATTGAACATAAGATCCCTTTGAAGCATGGTATCAAACCTTTTAGACAGAAGATGAGACAGATCAACCCTATCCTTTTACCAGTAATAAAAAAAGAATTCAAGAAGCTCCTCGACGCAAATATTATTGTTCCACTTAGATATTCTGAATGGGTAGCAGATTTGGTACCCGTCAGAAAGAAGAGTGGAAAAATAAGACTTTGTGTAGATTTTAGGAATTTAAATCGATCATCTGTAAAGGATAACTACCCGCTTCCAAAAATTGATCATGTCCTGGAAAGAGTAGTTGGAGATAACATAATGTCGATGATTGATGGCTTCTCAGGTTATAACCAAATTGTTGTCCACAAAGATGATAAAGAAAAAACTGCATTCAATACTCTATGGGTAACTTTCATGTAGGATAAAATGTTTTTTGGTTTGATGAACGCAGAGGCCACTTTCCAAAGAGAAATGGATATAGATTTCATCGGTGAGAGAGATAATGTTTTTGTTATTTACTTAGATGATCTAACCGTTTTCTCGAGTTCTGATGTAGAACATCTGGTTCATCTCAAACAAACCTTCGAAAAATGCAGAAACAATGGTTTGTCTCTTAACCCTAAAAAGTCTCATTTTTCTATGCAAGAAGGAAAAATTCTAGGCCATATAGTTTTGAAATACGGAATCAAGGTTGACCCAAGTGAATCGAGGCTATTGACACAATAAACATTCCTAGAAATAAAAAAGAAATCCAGTGTTTTTTAGGTAAAACAAATTTTTTGAGAAGGTTTATCCCTAACTTTGCTGAAATTGTAAAATTAATCACAGATATGCTGAAGAAAGACAATGAAATCAAATGGATTGTCGAAGATAAAGCCTCATTCGAGCGAGTTAACAAATCTATAAGCGAAGCTCTGGTATTAGCTAGTCCTGACTATACTAAGGAATTCTTGATCTTTTCTTTTGCATCAAAACATACTATCGCATCAGTACTTCTCCAAAAGAACAAAGAAGGTTTCGAGCAACCGATAGCTTTTTTTCAGTAAAAGTCTCAGAGACGCTGAATTAAGATACGATATACTGGAAAAACAAGCTTACGCAATGGTGAAAGCTCTCAAATATTTCAAGACATATGTACTTCATTCCAGAATAATCGCTTATGTGCCAACAAGCTCTGTCAAATATATTCTGGTACAACCAGACAGTGATGGAAAGAGAGATTGGTGGTTAGCCAAAATTTTGGAATTCGATCTTGAAGTAAAATTGACCAAACTAGTCAAAGGTCAGGGCCTGGAAAAATTGTTAGCAGAATCAAATTTCATGGCACTTAGGATAAACCATATGGAATCCCATGAATATATCCTAGACATAGAGGAACTTTATGATCAAACCCCTACAGTCTAGATCGAAGACACATTTTCTTCCTCTGATTGGTATTGCAATATCATCTCATACCTTCTCACCTTTCAGTGTCTGAGTGACATGACTGCATTCAAAGAAAGAACATTGAAGTTGCACGCGGTTAAATATTGTATTATTGAAAGTCAACTGTACTGGAAGGATCCTCTAGGTTTCTTGTTATGTTGTTTAACAGAGCCATAAACAGAGAATGTCATAATTGAGTTTCACAAAGGAGTTTTCTGAGGACATCACTCCTGGAGGGCCACAGCCTACAAGATCCTAAGAGTTAAATATTATTGGCCAAATTTATTTACTAAGGTGAATGCTAAGGTCAGAGCTTGCAACCCTTGCCAATTGTTCTCTGGAAAAGAAAATATCCTTGCACTACCTTTAGTCCCAGTTAAAACAAAGGCTCATTTTCAACAATGGGGTCTCGACTTCATCGGAGAAATCCACCCACAGTCGATCACCCAACATAAATGGATTTTAACTGCTACCGACTATTTCAAAAAATGGGTCGAGGCCATTTCAACTTGGAATGCCACAGATTCGGTAGTGATAAAAATTTTGGAAGAGAACATCTTATCCATATTTGGCTTCCCCCGGAAAATAGTTACAGACAACGCTCAAGCATTCAAATCTATGACAATGATAACCTTTTTTCAGAAATACAACATTGTTCTAGGACATTCTACAGCCTAATATTCCCAAGGAAATGGGTTGGTCAAATCGTCCAACAAAATTTTGATGAATATAATCAAGAAAGTATTAACGTAAAATAAGAAGGCTTGGCACATTCACCTTAAGTATGCCTTATGGGAAAATTGGATCGGCACTAAGAAATCAATAGGTATGTCTCCTTTCCAAATGGTTTATGGCACTGACGTTTTACTTCCTATTGATCTAGCCCTTCTAGTATTGAAGCTGTGGAAAGACGCAAATGAAGAGTTGAATGACATAACAAGGAGGATAAACCAAATAATTGAAGTTCAGCAAAACAGGGCTGAAGTCGATGACAAAATTCAAAAATATCAAGATAATATGAAATCGCTTTTCGATAAAAAATCGAAAGATAGGGAGTTCCTTCCCGATGATATATTTTTAAAATGGGATGCTAGAAAAGAAAATGCGGGAAAACACGGTAAGTTTGATCACCTCTAGTTTGGACCTTTCAGGATGGCATCTACAGAGGGGAATAATTCATTCCTACTGCAGAATCTTGACAGGAAAACTTTTGACGCTGCTATCAACGAGCGTTATCTAAAACATTTTATGCAATGAACATGTTTCACAACACCATTGTATATATCGGTTTGGCTTTTATTTACTTTCACAATTTTACTTGCTTTCATAGGTTACCTGACTTTTACTTTTCATTATAAATAAACCCAGTTTTACTTAATATTCTGAAAATCAAAAATAAAATATATGTACTACATATTATTCCTATTTTGCAGAACTCTCTGATTATTTCTTTTTTTTCTTTTGCAGAATACTTATTGTCATATGAGAAATAAGGAGGTAGCAGAATCTAACGCTTGATTTTCAAAATGGTTATTTTCCTCACAACAGATGATAAACTAACAATTGGTTTGATTGAAAACATAAATAAAATTTGAGATATGAACTTTTATATTCATTGTTTATTCTAGAAAATGCAAAAAAAGAGATCTCATCTAATATTAACAAGGTTCTACTCATGTAAATATAATCACCTGATCAAAGATTAGAAAGATATAAATCTCTAGATTTCTGAATGAAATGAAAATAATACAAAAATAAGAATAAAAGAGAAGCTTGATAATCAAGAGGTGAACTCATGCGGAAATGAAATCCCTTTTCAAACCCTCTGACTCCTCGTTCTGTTTTTGTTTGCATATCTTCGAGCTTTCATTCTATCATGATTTTCACTACTTGGCCTTAAATCTTCATAGAAAGAAAATAATTTCTCCTTGACTCAGAAAGCTCAAGAGTATACCTTCAAAGAAACATTAGGCGAGCATTTTTAAGTTCCTCTGACTCTAATTGAAAGAAAGTATGTCTAGTCTAATCTTGATAGCTTTAGCTCTTCTAACAAATTTAAACTGATCAGTTCACTCAAGAAAAATCCCTCGAAAATAAAAATTTCCCCATCAAATATTCCCTATAGGAATAGACATATTGAAGATCGGGAGAGATTTAGCTTAGAGTACAACTGTTGACAGACCCTCATTGTCAAATATTAAGTAGATATCATCCCTATATGATACATACAAATTGATTGCCCCCACTTCAAAATATAAAATATAAGACAGATGGTGAAAGGAAATTCATAAAATGATTGCCCCCTTCTAGTCCAAGACAAATGGTGAAAGGAAATTCATAAATCGATTGCCCCCATTTTTTCCAAAAAGAGATGATGAAAGGAAATTCATGTAATTATTGCCCTCATCTCAAATAAATTGCAAAATTGCTAATTGAAGTGGTGAAGGGAAATTCAATGGGAGATGTAGATAACTTCACCGGGGTACTGAACAGGCTCGCTGGTAGTGAAGTAATATCTATGATATATGTAATACCGTTATACATGTATAAACATACTCTGGTGACTAGTTCTCTTTCTGGTAATATTTACATCCTAAACCGACAAGGGATTCCCCGAATAAATCATTAAAATTACTTTGCCTTGATGCAAACAAAGTCGACTAAAGTCTGATAGTTCAGTTAAAGTTGTTTTGATTATCCTGAACAATTATAAACTCATTTGCAAGAAAAGGAAATTAATTAATAGCCTAACTTGATATAAAAAATTGATTATGTAATCAAAAATTTTCTGAGACTCGGCTGAAATTCAATTTTCCTCTGAATGATTTTTTCCCAAAGGTGTTTACTAGAATTTTTTATGACTCCATTTACCCAATAAAGGCACTTGGTCTACTATTCTTCCACGCCTCGCAGGGAGACACGATCCCCATATGGACCCTATGTTGGAACATATATATATTTCTAAACTTTTGGACTTTAAATAAATTTCATTCCTGGTTAAATAAGAATAAGGCATGCACGATATAGTCCGTTGATGAAGTTTTCCATCTAATCGAATGACCCTAAATATCTTTGGATTTGTGGAGCCACAAAATGGTTAAAGAGTTGAGTTACGAGAGGCCTCTTTGGAGCTTCACGCTTAGGGCGTTTCAACAAGTCATAAATTTTAAAAAACTGAAACCCGAGTTTATCTGTTATCGCTTTTTCACCAACCTTTGAAAGACATGAGACATGGTACACATGTATGTTTTGAATCTTCCTTGAGTCAACATGTGGCACCCTTCCTTGATATTTTCATCTAAGGATTCACACGATTCCAATTAACACTCGACACCCCCTGGCTTCAACACGTCATCGAAAATGATGTCATCCTGGACACGTCACTACGGAGGATGACCTTTCGGAAATAGAATGACGAGATAAATTCCAAATCCACGAAGAAACAAAATTGCACTTCAGAAATTCATACGTTTATCATTCATCACATCTTGAAGTCTCTGGAGTCTGAACTTCTGAAACACTTCAAACTTGAACGGGGTTAATTAAAGCTGAAAAATGATTATCCAATAACTAATTATTTCGCAGTTTCGGGTTTCAGGAATTCTATCTCGAGCTACTGTTAAACATCCCGAAGTCCAAATACTCAAAAACACTTAAAGTTAAAAACAATTAATTAATGTTTTAAACGAGATTATCTCGAAATTAATCTTTCGTGAATTCGCGATTTGGATATTTTCTAACCTGTTTCATCCAAATTTCTCGATCACGAACCGACGATATTAATGGCATTAATCACAAATATACAGTAATGATTCTAATGTGGATTTCAGATCACCAGCTATATCTTCTCATTAAGGTAAAGGAATTTACCTCTAGTAAAGGTATTCTCAAATTAATACACCTGTTGGCACAGGGGCAGATGTAGGGTTCAACGCTTCAACAACGCACCAACAAAACCCTACCGGCCCTTTCGACCACACCTGTGAAGCAGATGAAGTCTCACCCGAGGTAGATGCAGGGGGGGTTGCAGGACTTAGGTGTCTACAACCTAGCTGGGACACAGATCTGTGATCACAATACTTAACAGAGAACTTAGCAATTAACATTCATTAGTCTTTAATCCTTATTCACATTGCAGGTTAAATCCTTATTATATATCAGCATAGTATTCATCAAGATCTAATCACATATAACCATTCAACACATAGAATCTGAATAGATATAGCATTCATTGACATCATAAAGCACTAAGCATTCATAGATATATCTATCATAACAGTGCACTAAGAAAATAACAACATAAATCACATTTCACAAAGCACATCGGCACAGGATATACGTGGTTCACCCTAGTGTGGGGCTATGTCCACCAATCTGATTCTCTTCTTATTAGTCTCTTCCAATATTTTTACATGCACAGAGCCACAAAACCTACTCCGTATAGGACAGGAGATTAGCGTGCACCTCGCCATATCCTCCTTCCTCGAGTTAGGTCAAGGCACAAATCCCTACATAGTCTTTCTACACAAAGCCTCTTAGAATCACTTGCACTTAGCTCTGCAATTCTTAACACAATATGCAAAAAGCGTTCACAACTATTCTCACTTAGCAAAATCACACAGAATCACGCCTCTTACAGCGTTCATCCGCTTATTTATACATTACAAAAGAGGCCTAAGCATGGGTAAACCCATGGGCCAACATCCCATACTCGTTACATAAACCCAAAAACCTAAAAATCCCGCAAAAAGGGGCGAGATCCCGCAAGCTCTACTTCGCCTGGGTGCTCCGTCTTTGACCATCATGTCGAAGTCCCAAAAATGGTCAAACACGACAATGTTTCTCCCAAAACTTGGTCGAGGGCCAATAGGCCCCCAACACTCACCTATGACTCATCCTGAGTCACTTTGATCTGAGCAACACTGCTTCAAAGGCCTCGAGCTTAGCTTGAGTTGCCTCGACTTGCTGCTTCACCAGAGCCTCCTGATCGGAGAACTTCTAAATGACTTGCTCGATGAAAGGCCCTTCTAGGCATTGTTCCACTATGGAGAACACCTGTTCTAGCTATGATCCTTGTCCCTCGAAGACTTCAAAAAGGGTGCAGGCTTCATTATGCACTGGTTGGAGTCTTTGTGTCACCTCCATAAATCTTCTCTAGATGGCATTGACATGCTACTGAACTGCTCATTGCTCCTATGATCTTTTCATCTTCTCAACGATCGTAAGCTGCTTCAATTGCACTTGCACAGCCGACGCCTGTGGCTTCACCTCCTGGAGTTGTGCCTCTAATGTCCTTAGTTCCGGGTCTTCTGCAAGGTGCTCGTAGGTATGCGCACTTCAGTTGCTGAGTTTATTTCATTCTAAATCCAATGCTTTGATTATTTCTATTGCGCTTCTCGAAGTTTCTTCCCTTTGATCTCACACTTCTTACGGAGTGCTCAACACTTCTTGAAGTTCTAGCTCTGCTACTCTTTCTTGAAGCTGTTGGATAGCCTCAGGGATCTTCCCTACTTGGCTCTCGGTTGTCTCTTCTTCCATCTGTGCCAAGCCTGGCACAGAGAGAAGTTCTCTTTTCACTACCTCTTTAACTCTAATCTTCTCTGTGAGAAACTTATATTTCTCTTTCTGGATCTTCTCTCTGTCCACTTCGAACTTCACCTGGAGGTCCTCTTTCTCTTGTTGCACAACTCGAAGTTTCTCTAGGGCTTCCTCCTATGCTTTCTTCAAGGCCTTTATGGCCTGTTCTTTTTCTTCCCATACTCGACGAAGGTGAGCCTCTGTAGAATATTTTATCCTTCGTACTTGGGTGGTCTCATGCCCCAATTCTACACCTTCTGATGATGATGACACAGTAGATATTGTACCCCTTTCAGCTTGTTGTACCCCTTTCAGCTCCTCTTTGATTATGTAGAGCTTGTTGTACCCCTTTCATCTCCTCTTTGATTATGTCATACATTGTTTCTTGTTTTTCTTCATTTCACTGCAAGACATCTTTTGAGGCATATTCTACAATGGTGATGATGAGCTGGATATCATCCACTGTAAGTGCATTCTGCAACTAAGGCTTACTGGCTTGGGACTTCTTCCGTACTGAGGGTTTCTGTGGAGAACCCCTCTTTTTCTTGGATTCTCTGCCACTGTAAGGGGACCCATTGGTGGTGTTACTTCACCCTTTTCCTGCTTGTCTTATTCCCCTTCCTTCTCTTGGCTTACTTCGTCACCTCCTCCTCCTCCAGGTGAATCAGATGTATTTTTCTCTGATGCATTGTTTTTGTCCTGCACTTCTTCCTTCTTCTTATTTTTTCTTGTGTTGTTGGGTCCATCGTACTCATTTCTGGTGACTATAGGGATTTCGATGAGTTTGGGGTCAGAGAGTTCTACATCTCCAACTGGTACAAGAAATTTTGCAGACCATTCCTTGGTTATCTCCTCCATGTCTTCCTCAGTCAATTTGTAATACAACTGCATCTCCTCCTTGCTTTCATCCCCACGCATGGTGATGTATATGAAGTGTCGGTCTGTGCAGAACTTCACGAGTGGACTAAACGGATGGAGTGTATTCAACATCGTTCATGGAAAAGATTCAATGTCCCACGTGAGTTGTAAGTAGTAAGTGTGGAAGACAATGTTCGACTGCCATTGCTTCACCATATCACTTGAATACCAAAAGGTAGTGAACCTCATGGCCAGTGGTTCTGATAGCTTAATTTCAGGGAATGTTTCTCCCTCTGAAATCTCCCAAGCGACAAAGGCAATGAGGATCAACAACTAGCTGAAGTTAAACTCATAGCCTTGGTCATGTGATTCAAAATAGTCCTTATCTAGATCATTGATGAGGTATCTTACCCAGTTCATATACATGCCCTCGACGCACTTCCCTGCAAGGTTGACGACGAACCCCATGACTTGTGTTGGTCTGTTCTTCCTAATGAGCTTACTAGCGATCAACTAGAAAGCTAGGAGCACTGGGTCATTCTGGATGAAGGCTACCTTGTAGCCTCGCTTCCCTTTCTCCACATCACCATATGCTTCTTTTATTCACTGCACCAAGGAGTGACCTAATGTCTTTCCAAGGTAAAATTTCTGAGGTTCTAGTCCCTGCATGCTTAATCCAGTGATCCTGTGGATCAGCATCGGATCCATAGTGATGCACCTATCCAACCACAGGTACCCGCCATGGAAGCATGACAGGAGGAGTTTAATGCATGCTTTAACCTCCTTATGTATGTCAAAGTGTGGGATCTTCATGACATTCAGGATCATGGACCTCGCAATGTCCATGGTCCATGGCTAGGGAACTATCTTTGACTTATTTCTAGTCGTCTTTGTTAGGTAGAGATGTAGTGCAAGCATCACATAATTCTTCCTATCACCGAGGTTAAAATCACTTATCTTAAGAGCTGGGATCAGTCCCAACTGCAGTCCTACTGCATGTATCCCCTTCGGGAGGTATCCAGTGATGAGTGTGTACTCATATTCTCTTGGGACTCTTTCATGACTAACCGCACCAACCAAAGGTGGGATGTAGTCTGGAAATACCGATAGGATCTGCTTTGTGTTCACCAAATCATCGTGGTGCTTGCTTCTCTTCTCTGTTGCAATTCAAGAAGGCCCAGATCGACATGCATTTGAGGGGGATGCTTGCAATCCTCTTGTCGATGAGGCCTATACTCCTATGAACATAACTTTCTCAACCATAAGGTCTATTAGGATCTCCTCCGAATACTTCTCTATGGTGCTACGTTCTCCCGGCATACACACTCATGGTAAATTATCTTGGGTAGGCGAATGGGTGCTCAAGGTAAGTAAAATGGGTGGAGAAGCCTCAAAATCACAGCGTGGTAGAAATTAGTTCTTTGTTAGCTCGGATAATCACAATTTTCAAAAGTGTCATTGGTGAGGCCTTCGATGGATTAAATAAGAAACGTCATAACGGACTCCTCAAATGGGCAGGAATTCCTCAATCAATACGATTCCATCTGTTGTGGCGCAGTCCCAATGGTCCAATGGTGATATTTCTGGAAATAACTATGTTTCTAACCGTTCTGGAACGTCGTTCTAATGTTCAGACACCTCCAACCATCATGTAGCTTCACCATGGCAAAGTGTCATTCTGCGATGTTCTGGTATTCCGGCGAGGTTCCAGTTCTACAAGCCTTCCTTCTGCGAAGTCCTCTCTAGAACTACCTACAATTTTTCTAACTTTGCTTTCTTCTTACTGAGCTTTTTGGCCTTCTTTCATGTGATCTGAATCTTTGGATTCCTCTTTCCATTCTTGTTCTTATCTTCTCTTAGCATAGTGACTTCGCGCTACTGAGGGTCTTTCACAGGGTTCGAGGGTAATACTTCTTCTCTTACTATTTTCGGGGTAGGTTCTCTTCTCTCCTACATGGATAGGTAGTGTGAGCCTTCTTGCATTCTTTCAACCTCGACATCCTTCTGCCGCTTCGACTTGTCCTCCTGTTCTTGTATTAGTCTCGCTAGTTTTTAGGTTATAAAGTCCCTTAGTTCTTGCTTCTTCTGTTCTGTGGCTTCCTCTTCCTATTTCCTTCGGATATGATCTTTCTCAATCCAGGTCCTTCCTAGCAAAAGTGCAAAAGGAGTGTTGTTCTCAACAAACTTAATGACCTCAAATTCTTATTCAGTTGATGTTCCATGGGAAATCATAGGTACATGAGTAATTCTTCCACATAGGGTTATCATCTTTCCTTTAAAAAAGCCTATCCCTCCCAATGAAGGAACCATAGTAGGCTTTCCTAAAAATTTCCAAGTACTTTCTGTCATAATTTTCAACTGTGTGTCTTCATCCAGTACACAGTCTATGTCAAAGTCTCCTATTCTTATTTCTATACACTTCTTTTCTTTTAAGATCTCTGGTAAACTAATATCTCTGTGACCATTCAGTGTTTCTTTCATTTGCAATAATATAGTCTCTAATTCTTTTTTATTCTTTAGCATATCCTTAGTTTCTTGACTTTCTTCATGGTTTTCTTGTCTCAGGTTCATCTTTTCAACTTTAGCAATCATTCTAGGGAAACCCAAAACCTCATGACCAACATCTTTAAAAAAAATACAAATAGGACCTCTACCAGGGCATTCCTTAGCAAGATGTCCCGATTTTCTGCAATTATAACATAGTGTCAATCCTCTCTTTCTTTTAAACGATCCCCAACCTTTTGTGTACTGCGCATTGGGGCCACAATGATGGACCTGTAAAAAATTCTTTCTAGGATCCTGCATCCACTTGTTAGTCCAAAAATTCTTTCTATGCATAGGAATAACATATATTTCACTATTTCTATCAGATATATTCATATCAAATATTTTTTCTTCTAGATATGCCCTGGTTTTCAGACTAGGACAAAATCTATCAAGCATACCTAAATTCATACTTTCGAAACAAAACATTTCCACTTATCTTACCTTTAACAGAGCACAAAGATTTAAGACCTTACCTCTTTTCTTCAGATCTAGCTTCCCTTCTTAGCACAAAGCTTCACAAGTCAAGTATAATACTGGGCACTACAGCAACAGATATATGCGTAGAGCTTTCTGTTTTCTTTAGTTCCCAGCAATCACAGTTTCAGGTCCCAACAATCACAGTTTTAGGTCCCAACAACAGAACCATTTGTTGGCATAGGGGCGGACCTAGGGTTCAACACTTCAACAATGTACCAACAAAACCCTAACTACGTGCACTTTCGGCAACACCTGCGAAGCAGATGAAGTCTCACTCGAGGTAGATGTAGGGGGTTTGCAGGACTCAAGTGTCTACAACCTAGCTGGGACACAGATCTGTGATCACAATACTTAATAGAGCACTTAGAAATTAACATTCATTAATATTTAATCCTTATTCACATTGCAGGTTAAACCCTTATTATAGATCAATGCACTATTCATCAAGATCTAAGCACATATAGCCATTCAACACATAGCATCCGAATAGATCTAGCATTCATTCACATCATAAATCACTAAGCATTCATAGATCTATCTATCATAACATTACACTAAGAAAATAACATCATAAATCACATTGCACAAAGCACATCGACACAGGATATACGTGGTTCACTCCAGTGTGGGGCTACATCCACCAATCTTCTTATCTTCCTATTAGTCTCTTCCAATATTATTACATGCACAGAGCTACAAAACCCACTCCGCATAGGACAGGAGATCTTTGCGCACCTCGT
Organism: Picea sitchensis; assembly: GCA_010110895.2. Lineage (NCBI taxonomy): Eukaryota > Viridiplantae > Streptophyta > Pinopsida > Pinales > Pinaceae > Picea > Picea sitchensis. The sequence continues at coordinate 71,532 of SNQJ01S0051127.1, forward strand.
GAGATCCTCCTTCCCTGATTTAGGTCAAGGCACAAATCCCTACATAGTTTGTCTGCACAAAGCCTATTACAATCACTTGCACTTAGCTTTTCAATTCTTAACACAATATGAACAAAGCATTCACAACTATTCGCACTTAGCAGAATCATGCCTCTTACATCGTTCAACTGCTTATTTATACACTACAAAAGAGGCCTAAGCATGGATGAACCCATGGCTCGACATCCCATACCCGTTACATAAACCCTAAAACCTAAAAAGCCCGCAAAAAGGGGCGAGATCCCGCGATCTCTGCTTTGCCTGGGCTCTTCGTCTTCGACCAGCATGTCGAAGTCCCAAAAATGGTCAAACGCGACCAAGGTTCTCCCAAAACTTGGTCAAGGGCCAACAATGCCTAAGGTGAATAAGGACTCTTTATTTTGAATTCCATTTTCATTCTCGCAGAATAACAAGTTTTATCCAACTGAGAAGCTCACACATTCTCCTATAACAGGTGACCCAATTATGGTTTCATCTATATCATGGCACCACAAAAGATGGACAAAGTAGCTGGTGAAAGTGTAAACCCGAATACATATTTTTTTTCAGACACATCACCGAGAGCCATAGATACTATGAAATCCTGTACACAGGTGTTCGAGATTCTACAATACGAGATCATAAATTTCCCAGAGTATTCAGGCGAAGAAGTAACTAAAAATCATGCAACCAAGCTCAAGGACATAGCTCAGTCAGAGCTACACAAAATAGCCACGTGACCTAGGCTCATGATGTATATCAACATGATAGGTTGGGCCCTGGAGAACGTTGACATTGAAACCAAGAGAATTTGAAATTCACAGAAGGTTGTTGTTGGGTATTTTTTACCGGAGTATATACAAGTAAGGTATAAATTATCCTCCATTTTTAAATATAGTTACAATGCTACATTTATAATGGAGTTTGACAAACAAGAGTGGACGCAATATGGAAAAAACTACCTTGATTTAGTCAAGGACTGGTGGGGGCACCCTGATAAATTTCAAGAAGACACTCATGGCATATATGCCATGACATCGTTAGATGCCCATATGATTTATGTGGCTATGATGTTATGTATAATTTTTGGGAAGAAGAGCTCCGCTCACTTCCTGTTTCCAAGGGTACCAATCATGCATGAAGTGGCATAGGGCTACTCCTTCAACTGGGCCAAGATGTTATTAGACAATCTGGCTAAGGAAATCATAGAGTACCAGTCGATGAAGTCAAAAGGGAAACCTTCCCCTCTCTATATGTCAACATGCATCATGGATGCCATTTTTTTAATGAGTCCTTTCCCACTGATGAGTTGGAGTTGGACACCGACCACCACTGAGCCTATTCATTTCTATCACTCCAAGTTGTGGGAGGATAAATCCAGATATTTCTTCTATGAAATATGCCATTATGTAGTGGTGTTAATTCATGTCACCCTGTATAGTTGTTTGCCTCCTAGAATTTCAGACATAATCATGGCTAACCTAGGCAAAATAGCAGACTAGTATATTGAGGAAAACATTTCCTATATCAGGGTTTTTGGGTGCTCGGTTCCCCCCCATGTTCTCCCAAATTATTTACCAGATCGTTTGGTATGCCGAGAGGTGGCTTATCAGACCGTAACAGGGGGCATCAGTAAAGAATTTAAATTGGCCCAGAAAAAGGTATGGCCAACCTTCCCTCTTCAGGTTGGTATGTTTTCATTGTTAGATTTCGACCATTCGAAAGTAGAAGCTACGACTCTAGAATACGTCAAGTTAGTTGATATTGAGTTTATAAGACACGATCCCCATAAGATCTTGGAAACTCACCTAGCTCGACACAATTTAAATAAGTATGTGCATGAGTTTTCCCCACGGTATGAAATATTCAGGGGAGCCAGGTCATATGAGGAAGTGTTGAGCATAGTCCAAACTCTGTCTCTAGATCAACTAGCCAGTTTTTACGGTTTTCAAAAACACATAAAAAATAGTTTGCCAAAGGTATTACAGGGAGAACCAACAATACCTTCATCTACACAGGAAGCTACACCTCATGGTTTGGAGGTAGGAAATTCCAACAAATAGAGTACTGAGGAGAATCCGAAGAGTGCCGAAATCTTAATGCAGAAAGTGGAGACTTCAATGTCAAATCCACCAGGTACTCAAACAAAATCTCATATTGAAGCTTTTCTAAAAAAGGAGCAGGAGGTTTCTCCTTCTACACCAGAAAAACCAGTTACCGATACAACAAAGAAACAAACATCCATAGAGATAGGTAGCCCCATTTATTCATTAAAACCTTTACAGTCAAGTCGAGGAGATCCCAATTCCGAAGTCGTATTTATAGAGGATCTTACTCTGATTTCAGTCGAATAAATGCCTCCTTTGGACTTCTTTTTCAACAAGAAGAGGAGGTCCATAGTTAAAAGAGAAACCCATCAAAAGATGGTGGAATAATCAAAAGGCACATAATGCTATATGATGGACAGGGCCTAGATGATTCTGAATTTGCGTAGGAAATGGCAGGATCATTAGGTGCTTTTGCCACGTCCAACCAATGTTCCATAGAAAATCTAGCTGAGCAACTGAAACAGAGGAACCTGCTGGTAAGGAAATTGCAAGACCATATGAAGACCATATAATGGGATGTAAGAAATAAGATGGACAACCATCAGATCCAACAGCTGAAAGCTAACCTCGACGAGCTCCATCAAAATTCACAGGCCAACAGAGGGTTGGTCACTCAATAGGAATAAATAATAAAGAAATTACAAGACAAGATAGACTTGGATGAAGGTATAATAGTAGATATGACAACTTTCCAGGCTCAAGCACTAGAAGTACATGAAAATCTAGAATCAACCCAACAAGATCTTTTTACAAAAGTGGAAGCCATTCAAAATTTCTACTGGGTGGTAGACCTTTCCCTGAATAACATTTACATTAAAGAAAGGGAAGCACATGCATATCAGGCTAAGTTTTAGGAGGCTATCTTTCTAGTACCAAAATATGATGTATCAGAAGTTCCTCGATTACCTCTTTTTGAGAAAACCATAGGCGACATAATTTTGAAGGCCTGGGAAACAAATCTAGCTGAAAGAAACAGTTTGGCCAGAGAGGTAAATGAATCTTTTATAGAATCATTATCTTGACTAGACAAAGGGCTACTTGATGTTGAAGTAAATATTATGTCTAAAGCTCAGGGGAAGATGGACATAGCAAAGAACCAATGTAATTCTAGGACAAGCAAATAAGAGGCCATGACGATCATCCAACAAATGAACCAAATTGATCTTATCCAAATAAACGAATGGATAGTAAACCCAATATCATAGTTATAGGCCACATATTTGGGAGAAACGAAGATACAGGAAAGGTTTCCTCAGGTAGAAAATAAGTTATGGACCTTTGAAGAAAACAAAGCAATTGCACCTTCTGGGTTGGTGGTACAGTTAGTGAGTAGATGCATCCAATGTGTCGAATATGGGAAAGCATGCATATCTGGAAACAAATAAGAAAATATGTACATACTACTCATATAGGACAAGATCATATTCTAGCTGTCTCCAGGCTAAAGGATGAGGAGAAGAAATGTCTCTGTCAACAGACAAAGAGCCAGAGGAAGAGGCTAATGGAACTTTTCAGTTTTACATATGTAATATTTACTATTTTTAGAAATTATGAGAAGTCCAACTGATTTGATTTGAGACCATTTTGTATAAATACATAGATTGAAGACTTATCACAGGCTTCTTGTTTCCGATTCTAATAGAGAAAACTCTCCTTATAGAGTATTAATACAAGTGCAGATAGAGGTTCCAAGTTTTGTTAAATCTAGGTTATGTATTTCTTTTGTTTTCTATTTCTCAACATTTATTTATGTATTCCTTGATAAATGTTTGGTTCCAATTTACTACAACAACTACTGTAATCACAAGGTCTCAATAATTTATTAAGTAAGTAGCTTTTCCTATGCATTTACTGTGAGTAAATCAAGACCTGCTTGTTGTGTATATTACTGCATTTTATACGTTATTCAAGGTTACACTATCTCTTTTCCTCTACTACAAACAAGGTAGGAATCTTCAGTAATTGATTCCCTGCTCTATTTTATAGTTTTGTATTTTCATCTCATACCATTCAATATTGCAAATTTGGCTCAGATACGAAATACAACCTCTGTGCTGTCAAACTGTTAATTTGATTTAAGAAAATTTTCTCATAAAACTAAGGTAGAAAAAGCACTTTAAAACACACTCTCTTAAAAAATTTCATGATGCCTAACATTATTCTTTGAGCCTTAAGTTTAATCTCAAGAACAACATATTTTTGGCGCCGTTGCTGGGGACGGAGAAACAAAGTTATTTTTCCATGGGAGAACGACAAGGTAAAATTATGTCTTTGATAGTGAACAAAGATTGAACACTAAATTAACGATATTTTTATTTTTCACTTGGTGACTCCACTACAGATAAACTGGAATTCAATCGAAAGAATACCAGAAGCAACCTAGACGATAGGCATACTACACCTGTATCTGATCCCAAAAATTTATTAAATCCAAAGGGATACCTCAAGTCGAATACCACATCGGAAAGTGAAAAATACCAACCCAAAGTTACCCAAATCAATACTAAGGTTCCGGTTGAAGAATTAACTCTAGAAGAGAATTTAAAAAAAAACACCCTCTGCAGAGGCCTCAACTAGCAAGCCCGAGGTTAGATGTGAAGACTCAAAGGTAATCATACCCAAAATAAAGATTGATATTGATCCTTCTAATATTCCTAATGGTCTAAACATAAGAGCTTCTTGTTTACCCGTTATCATTAATACTTTGACTACCTCACCCTTTCCCGAAGTAAAGGTTTCGGTTCTATGAAACCTTGAAGAACGCATTATATACCCTGACTCGGCTCATGTCGGTTCACCGATTTACACATTCATGAGTCTGAATAAACCAGTCCACGTTTTCCTTTCCCTCCTCTTCTAGACTTTGCATCTTCTAATGATCATTTTCTAGATTTCCCTTCGCCATATCCCGAGGAAGCTGAAAGGTCACCACTTTGGTCCCACTAAGTTTTTGAAAACCCTCTTTTTAACTCCTGAAGTTCAGCTCCCATAACTTCGATGCCTATTGTTGGAGGAGGTGATGGCAGAGGTGGAGGAGGAGGTGGCGCTGGAGGAGGAGGTGGTCAAGGGGCACCCCCACCCCCTAGAATTTTTTCCAAGGTAGAATCCATATATGCTCCTTTGGTCCTTCCTCCCATTCTTCATGATTTACCTAAAAATTATATGAAGAACTTACCAAAATTTTCGGGAGAAGGAGATTTAACTACCACAGAGCACAAAAAAAATTTCAATCAGTTCACAGATATCCTTGGCATTAAGCATGAGGATGTTTACTCAAGAATTTTGGTGTAAACTTTCAAAGGACAAGTAAGAATCTGGTTTCAAAGGCTTCCAGTAAGTTCCGTAAGGTCTTATGATGAGATAGAAAAGGCTTTCTTAAGACAACGGGGAGAAAAGAAGGACCATTTATATTATCTGAGTGAATTTGGGGATCTAAGAAAAAGGAATTCTGAGTTGGTTCTCGAATTTACTTAGAGGTTTAACAAACTCTACCATAAGATCCCCGCCGACGTTAAACCCTCTCAACCTGCAGCAAAGGTGGCTTTCACGGGACCTTTTGAGCCTGACTTTGCCTTACTTTTAAGAGAAAGAAGATCTGCCAATCTGGAATGAATGCAAGATGATGCCATAGAAATCGAATCAAACATGATGGCATCTAGAAAACTAAAATCCAAGGTTGAGATATGAAACAACGAACCTAAACGTTTTAGAGAACAAACATGACCCTCCAGATCTGGGAAGGCTACGGAAGAAAAAATAGATGACATGGCTAAGATAATCAAAGATTTGTCAAAAAAAAATATCTAGAATGGAATTAGACCAAGCTAAACCTGATCCATTCACCAGAAATTATTTTAGGAGGAATCATAACCCCCAGACCCAACAGAGACAAGTAAAAAACAAAGATAAAAAAATACAAGCTTCGTTTAAAACAATTTTTTTTATTGGGGATGATATGCATAATTATGAGGATTTAGAAGAGGATATAAACAACCTTAGTGATGAAGACCAATAACTTCATCTAACTAGATAGGATTACGAAAGATCTCTAGACCAAGAGCCCCTATTTAGTAACGAGAAAAGTATAAATAATCTAGGAGAGTCTGTATATTAAGGAATCGTCGACTCCATAATGGTTGAACTTCAACAGAAGTATAATTTAAGGCCCAAAGAAACAAATACTACAAGTGTTCCATAAAAAATATTCTATTAAGAAACAAAGTGAATGAGGCAGTTGTTACTAAACCACTAGTTGAAAAACAATCTTCCCAAACCAAAATAGTTGAAACCAAAGTGACACAAACTAAGAAAACAAAGAATATAGAAATGCAAACTTCAACTAGGAAAAGTGAAAAAACAACTGGAGGTTTTAGTTCAGAAAATTAAATAAATAAAATTAAAATCCCCATGCCCCTGGTTGAGCTTGCCAAGAATCCGATTTATAAATAACAGATTTCTAAAATGATTAATTTTTCTAATGCGGAATGTCATGTAGACGTAATAAATTTACAGGATGAAAAGCCTATGATTATGTTTGGTCCGCACATTGAAAATGCTAAGGATTTTGTAGCTCCTTTTTATATTACCTTAACTATGCATGATCACTTACTTCATAATTGCATGTTAGATTTGTTGATTAAGGTTGGTTGTCATTGATGTCAACCCTTGAAGAAAGCTCAGTAGCACAAAGGTTTGGGTAATGGACCAAAGTTTGTTTGATGTAAAGATGAATCATTATTGTCTTTTCATGGTTGATAAGAAGTACATATGTATGAACTCCAAAGTGGTCTCCTTATGGTGAAATCCATCATGGGAAGACGCTTTGTGGATTGAGTTATCCTAGAAGTATGGTTAGAGAACCCATGCTTATTTTTGGAATAATGAGATGAAGGTCAGTGAATTTGTTAGTGAAACTATCCTAGATGGATATTTCTTGTCATTCCATTTCCGGTGGTATGTGGAACGTCACATAACTCCTCACGGTTAGAGAGTTATGACCATGAGAAGTTGGAGAACCCAAGTTTGGATAATGGACCCAAGTTTGTTTGATGGATAACGATA
>SNQJ01S0051128.1:0-14055 GCA_010110895.2 Picea sitchensis
GGTATATATAGGAGACTAGGAGGTTTTAATGGCCTAAAGCCGACATAAATAAAATAACATTACTAATCTAATATGCCCCAATTAAGTGGTAATGAGCCAATATTAGGGCTTAACATGGTCCATTGGTGTAAGGTCGGTAAGAGGTCTGAAAAGGAGAATAGAAAGGGGAGTCCGACGACGGGAGTCTTAGGATCATATATCTCGCAAACAGTTTCGTGGAATCAAAACCATTGGATATGGTGAAAAATTCCCCTAGGAAGAGAGTTATTCTACCTTATCTAGAGATTGGTTGGAACTTCCAATACACGCTACATCCACCAGATCAAATGAACGAGGATCGTTTGATCTGTGAGAGAATGTATGATCAGAGTGGCTGATTCAAAATAGAAACTAGAGTCAGAATGAACATACTTCAATTAGGAGGAGTTCTGAGAAGCGATATGGATCATAGATTAGAAAATAGCTGACAAGTAACGACAATCGACAATCTATCGTCTTGGTGAATTCCAGACCATTGATCTCGTCTATAATCTTGTTGGAGGTCAGACTGTCATATGTGGTGTGAGAGGTTGTGTTAGGATTATGTCGAGATAAATTTGAGTCAACAATGGTCAATGATCTATCAGAGGTTTTAGTGGTGAAATATCAACCATTGAGGCTAAGTAAGGGGAACATGGTTCCAACCCCTGATTCCATTCCTTATCATATAAGCACAAAGAGAGAGAAGATGACATCCACGTGATGTGTCATGCCAGTGTGGAAACCACCATATAAAGGAGGATGATAGGTGTTGATACTGGGTTCATTGACATGATGAAGATGACCCCTATCAGGCTTAAAATTTTGGAAGGAATCCTTAAATGTCGATCGTCAGATCTGGGGGAAAACATCAAAAGATGATCGAAACCATAGATTGGTAGGAGGGGACGATCCAACTCCATTCATTGACTCAACACAATGAGTAGGTCTAGACCATTGGATTCGTTGCTATGAGTACCTTTGGAGTTCAATGGTCGGAGTGACCCTGGAAGCCCAAGGTTGAGGTACTCCAATGGAGGAAACTCCAAGAGGTGATCTAGACCGTCGATTAAAGAGTGGATATGGAACCGTTTCAACCGTAGATTCTTTGTGGTTCTTACTGATTCCCTTGGTGATTATTGGAAAGTGGAGTGATGTCAAGGTGATGAAGGTGCCAACATGGTGGCTAGCATGTCACGGGGAGGAAAAGTGTCAACACTTGGATGGACGAGCTGAGTGCTCTTTTATTACGTGTATACCACGCTAAGTCCACATGAAGGTACATGTGTCAAGTGGTGATTGTGCCACATGTCAAGGTGGTTTGGAATTTTGAAGGAAAAAATGTTATGCGGTCTGAGTGCCATGTGTCAAGCCAAGGGGCAGAGTTGGGTAGCGCCAGTCCTTGGTTCCAACTCAGATGTTACATGGGGTCCCACTTAAGTGAAGCTAAGAGGGAGAGTGACATCATATTGAGGAGGAGCACCAACATGTCCCAAATGTTGACACATTTCAAGCTATAATTGGTATGAGGGACCGAGGGTGAGTCCCTGGCAGTTTGTACCTTGGGACAGGTGCCTAAAATAGTAACCGTCTGTTCTACAGGTTGAGAGATCTCGATCATTCATCAAAGGGGTGTTAGTCAGAGTGAGTTGGGATCCTGAAAGAGATGCATACCGATGGGAGGTACTTTGAGGAATGATCTAGACTATATATCAGAGCATGGGTGAGCTGCAACGACAACTGTAGATCTGTTGTGGGCCCCATTTATTCTCATACTATTGCTAAATGAGGAAGAGAATAACCACTATGTAAATTGAGGCAGCGATGGAATCAGAGTGTGAGCGAGCTACAACGACAACCATAGATCTGTCATGGGCCCCATTTATTCTCATACCATTTCTAAATGAGGCAGAGAATAACCACTGTGTAAATTGAGGCAATTATGAAATCAGAGCCATCAATTGTCTGCCTCAGAGAGTTGTTGGATCCAAAGGTGAGATCTGTCAGAGATAATTCACCGGAGTGGGAGATGTAACCTTAGAAACCAAATTTCTTACAAATTTTTCCGAATCCTAATCATTGATGATTGGCCATTGATCATCTCTTGTTTTACGTGGCATAACACATAGATGATGGTGTGGCATGACACGTGGATTTTGACATGGTAACCTATATGTGCGACATAACTATTGGATGATGATGTGGCACGACACATCATCCTCCCTCTTTCTCTTTCATCATCGATCGACAAATTCTCTTAGATGAACCAAATACCTTGCCAATTATGTCGACCCCGGATCATCGATGATCGACGATTTCCTTTGGACGCATGAAACACTTCACTAACACTGCCGACCCAACCATCAACCGTCAACGAGTTTTGTTGGAAAAATAAAACTCTTCATCGGTTTTTCCGATCCAACCATCGACGAATTATTTTTGTTGACTTAAAACACTTTTTAGGTTTTTCCGATCCGACCATAGACCATTGGCGATTTCTCTTGGCAAAATCCAACACTTAGAAAATTTTCACCAAAATCAAGATGAATCTGGGCCATCGATCTCTAAGTCAAAATGATATTGACCATTGATCCATCAAACTTCTAACAACTCTGCTGATGAGTCCCGACCATCGATTTGTTTCATTTTACCAGTTGTCGAAAATGAATCTTGCTCGTCGATTTATGAGACTTTTCCAAACTCCTAAAAAATTATAAGTTTTTAATTCAATTTACGATGAATCTGGGCCATTGATCTAAAAATTAAACATGATCTCAGACGTTGATTCATCAAACTCTCCCAGGTCCTTCGATCACCATTAGAACATGATTTTTGGACCTTCCAAGTCGAATTTAGCTCTACAATACTATTGATTTACGCCATTAAACCATTCTTCGATGGCTATGAGGAAAATACAACCTGATTTTTCTCAAAAATCGGGGATTTCACTCAAATTCATAAATTTCCCCAAATTTGTCACGGATAAAAATCTGTAGCAACTTATTTTACCAAATTCGTGATGGTCCTTGGCCCATACGGGTCCAGTGTTGAACCAAAATATCTGATACCAATATGTAGCAAACTCATCCCCAAGCTGGGTCATGCCACTACTAAAACAATCAAATCAAAATGTATGATACCAATTTTAGACGGGGAAATAACACATAGCATGAAATTGTTACTCATGCGATTTTCCATGCAAATTAAAAGCATAAATGTAATTACTTGACTGTGCATAAAAAAAAAAAATTCATACACCAAAATTCCACCACATGAATAGAGATTTGAGTGTATCATTCTACTTCACTACAAGCAACAATAAACAAGACAGCCCAAAGTAAAATGCACAACAACTACATAAACAAACACAACAATAAAAGAACTTATCTTATGAAATATAAAACCTGCTGCAGAGGACAGACGTTCCTCCCAACCATAATTTTTTTTTTCTATTTCTCAACAATATGCCACTCCCAAGCTAGGGATATGAATCCACAAGCGACGGTGGTCCCGAAGGTTGGATAAAGTCCCCCTCGCAGCAGACAATTTCCCACAACTAATTCTAGTCCACCAAATCTCTTCCCCACAACCTACACAACCTAGGGATGAGATCCTCCTTCACTTCTCATAGTTCCTCAAGCCTTTAGAATCACCTACAGGGCTCTAGCATAGGTTGGAAAATAAATATCTTTGCTAGGACTCTAGGAATATACAACTACAACAAGAATTCTCACAACAACAAAAAACTTTCTTTTCTTGACAATTAGTTAACAAAATATTACTCCCAGGCCCACAACCTTTCTTCCCATGAAATTGTAGTTCCAAATTAGCTACCATCCATTCCCACTATGGATTCCTTAAGGATTTATCACTCTGAACTCTCTTGCTATCCAAAATTCTCCATCTAAAAACTTCTTTCCATGCAAAAGCATGTCCCTCTAATTCTACCCCCTCTACCCATACATATTTTTCCTCTCTTTCTCTTTCTTTCTTGACTTACACTCTTCGCTAAGATTATTTTACTCATCCCCCCATGCTCTTAATAACTATGGGATGTGACTTTTCACATCCACCCTCAAAGTCACATCCACCCTCTTACATGAATTCAATGATTGGATTTGGGAAAACTCAATAAAAAAATGGAGGGTTCATAGTATGGATAATTGAGAAAGAAATAGTTTGTGTTTAATAGACATGGGTAAACTATCCGCCTTGAACCTCTTCCCTCTCTTGTGGAAACTAAGCCCCCAAATATCTGGTTGTGTCCATCTGTAGCTAGTGATACTTTTAATTTATTATATTCAATATATATCATTTACATATTACATCACTTGTCCCACACCCATACATCACATTTACAATACACATCACTATTTTTGGGTTTGAAAATGGGGATGTTACATTCCCCTCCCCCTAAAAAATGCACTATCCTCAGTGCACATCACCATACAATTTACACATTGAAATAAATAAAATATTACATCAACATACTTGATAATTCTGCAACTTAATGACTCATGCATCAATTCTAACCAACAAATCTCTTTTCCTCTCAACCTGCACATCCCAAGGGATGGGATCCAATATCGGTCAGAAAATAAATCTTAGATTTGTGGCTCTAGGAAGTACAACTTCCAAAATGGAGTCTTCATTCACTTATGTACAAATGTACATTCTGTTGTCTTTAAATTTACAAAATTTTGCGTGTATGCTTCCCACATGGCTTCCTCATTCTCCCACGTAGCACCTTCAAGATTGTAGTAGGTCCAATTAACCTTTACCAGGATGATGACTTTGTTCACAAGTACTTTGATTTTTTTGGTCCAGGATGCACAAAGGTTCCACTCGAAAGTCCCCTTCGAGCTCAACTTGGATCACATTCCAATAAATCACATGATTAGGATCGGGTAGATATTTTTTTAATAAAGACACATGGAATATGTTATGAATTCTCATGGACACAGATAATTCTAGCATGCATGCAACTTGGCTTAACCTTTCTAGAACTTCAAATGACCTATAATATCTTGTTGCCAACTTTGGGAAACTTCCCAATTTCAACAAGATTTTGTTGGCTTTAAATTTTAAAAACACATGCTCTCCCACTTTGAATTATTTATGTGTTCTTATTTTATCAGCATAGCTCTTTTTCCTGTGTTGTGAAAATTTCAAATTATGCTTGATCTTTACCATCTGCTCTTTCATTTCCATCAATAATTCTATCCTAATCATGGCTCTGTCTGCTAGGTTATCCCAACTTACCAGTGTATTGCAATTTTTTCCATACAATGCTTCAAACGAGCTCATCTTAAATGATTCTTGATACCTATTATTGTAAGAAAAATCAACTAAATGTATATAGTCCTCCCACCTAGAAGATTTGTCCATTACATACATTCTCAACATATCTTCAATTATCTGAACAATTCTCTCTGTCTTCCCATCTTTGGGTGATATGTTGTACTAAAATGCAAATTGGTCCCAATTCCTTTAAATAACCCCTTCCAAAAATTGGAACTTGGGATCTCGGTCGGACACTATTGCATTAGGCACACCATGAAGCTTAGCAATTTCTTTCATATAATTTTTTTCAATATTGGTTGCCTTATGGGTTACTTTTACCATTTTGTTGTATGTGTTGGTTTCTTATCTTAGTTATACCTTTAACATGATTTGAACTAGGTTAAGATCTACTGGGGATCCAACAAAGCCTCTAAAACTATTGGCTCTCCTGGCAAACTAGAAGGCAACACATCGCATAGAGTGCATTGCGCAGTCTCACCCCAGATAGTCTTAATGGGTGACTGCAATGCTCAAATGCTTGCAGTCTAGGATTGAATGGGGATCTGTGAATTGCGTGTTGTGAATTCTATTTAATTATTAGAGAAATATACCATCATTCTCATTCATGCATTTAGCGTAATTAGATCCATTAATTTATTCATACATCATTCTAACACCTATTTATTGAGAGTAAAAGGGACACAAACATTCAATCACATAACATGAGTGTTACCATGGTTCACCCCCTCCTGGGCTACGTCCACAAATATCTGGCTCTCAATCTCTTTTATTATGGTCGTTCCAAAAATACAACGCCACACGCTTTACAACTTGTCCTTAGTCAGGTCGAGATCTATTATGAGGTGGACTAGATCACACTAGGATCCTCAACCTGTGATCTAACCCTCAAGATATTCCCTTTTGACCCTCTACATATCAACAACTTACAAGGCTGGATCAAATTACTGTCGTGTTACATACCGGTTACTCCTTCTCATGTGAGTAACACTCAATAAGTAGAACCCCCACCTAGACCTCCTAGGTATATATTTATATGTGTTTTTGGCTCATTAGCCATTACATTCTCTTACCAAAACCCTAACACAGTTATGTCTTCTTGCATGATGTCCTTGCATAATTTCCTCCTTTGCATGCGCATTTCCCTTTCGTCCACTGCTTTTCCTGCCAAATGTCTTTATTTACCATATTCTTGCATGTGTTCCTCGCATTCCTCCCTTCCAACTGTATTTCCTCCACGTCGTGCCTTTTCCCCAAAATGGGCATGTGCCCAAGATGCCCCCAACACTGACATCATGAGTTGTCTTGAGTCACTGCCTGATTTGTGCAACTGTCACTGCCTTATTCCCACATTTGTTACTGCCTTCTTGCTTCATCTATTATTGCGTCTATTGCTGCGTCTATTACTGCGTCATATATTTCCGTTATCCACTGGCACTGCTAGTGAGCCTGACTGCTCTTTTCAGACATAACAGTGACCACCTGCATCGTGATAGGAGATTGTAAAATCTCTCCTCCCTCGGACTTGATCTGTTCAATGCTCCACTTAGCTACGTTGTTCTCCATGACCAACTTCTCCAGCTTTTCTTGCAGGGGCTCCAACACTGCTCGTCTTTCTATCTTTCGTGCTTGCAGTGCTTTCTCTTCCAACTGCAGATCCTTCATTTCAGTGGCAGTCCTAATCTTCTCTGGCAATGACACTGTTTTTTGTTGCTGCTTCACCTTTTCCATTGTTGCATGGAGTTTGTTTTCCCTCTCTTTTAGTTCTTGGAGGCTTCCATGCTTGAGGAGGTGAGTCCACAAATGCACACTCTTTTCTAACAAATCAATGACTCTCTGTATGCTTTGGTTGATGTCCTCAACATTTGTTGTTTCCTCCTGTTCTCACTGCACTTTGACTTCTGGGGGAGTAGTAGGTGTGACACGCTTCTCCAACTCTTTAATTTTCTTTTTATAGTGTTGTATAGTCTGCTCTATCCTTCACAACTTATATTCCGAAGACACTACCTCCTCATTTGTGTTATCGGGAATGGATTGAAATAGTATGTGGATATGAGTCTCCATATCCTCCACTTTTTTTTGCACTCTCCTTTTCTGTTGTGCTTCGTGGTTGAGGGATTTCTTCATCATGATGTTTTCTTCCTGGGCTACCTATAGATTTGTCGCAACGCTTACCTGAAGTTTATACAATGCCTTTGTTGGAATCTTGGCCAATGCCACGTCCAACACTTCAATTTCCTTTAGGGGTTTCTGTGCTGTCTCTTCATTAAGAAACATCATCGCATGCATGATGATGAAACTGATGCTACTCTGTGCTGCAAATTTCATTGTTTCAGGCACTGACACTCCTTCCTTAGTCTGCATGGGTGTTTCTTTTGGTGCCTGCGCTGCCTCGATCCTTATCTTCTCCAACAGAGTTTTTACTTCTTTCACTTGATCTGCAATTAAAGCCTTGTGCTTCTCCGCATTCTCCCACACCTCAACCAATATTTCCTTGACTGTTGTCACCACTAACTCCACATCGTCCGAGGTTAGTGATATATGGCACTGTGGTTTGTGGGCCTTCTCCTTCTTTCATCCATTGCCAGTTTTCTTCCCTGACCGCTTCTCTTGGGTTTTTGATGGCTCAGGAATAGTGGGCATCTGAGTATCTCTGGCACTGGTTGGCCTCATTTCTTTTTCCATAGGAATCTCCTGGGTCCCTGTCCCTAGTTCTTCCTCCACAGGGATCTCTTGTGTCCCTGTCCTTGTTTCTTTTGCGTGCACTTCTTTTGTTGGATGTGTTGGTTGTTGTTCTACACATGGTGGAGCCTATGTAGGGCCCCTTGGTGGTTTGTTATGTGTTTTATGTTTCTTCTTGGCTAGGGTGCTTCCCCCCTATTGACCTTGCATACTCTTTTTGGTTTTGGCCCCGTTGGTTCCTGTTTTGTGCGGTGGGGCCGATCTTCCCTGCGTCTGAGTTTGTGGGTTTGGTACTACGATTGGAATCACTGGTACCTTCCATTATTCAGGCCACTCCTGTACCTCTCTCTGGATCACTTCCATTGTCACAAAATAGTTTAACTATAGACATTCCTTGGATTTCTCTCTCTTTGATTGCAGCCATAAGTTATGACGCGTTTCCCTGAAGTTAGCAATCTGTCCAAACTCCTGGACAATCTCTGGTGAAATGCACCATGTATCCACAATGAGGTCCTAGATTTGTGCGAAATACCTCGCAAATATGTACGTATTTGTCTTCTCTGTATTTGGGTCTATGCTACTATGTAATGATATGTAGCACGCTGCACCACACTTTCCTGGTCTCTCCAGACACTTACTGTAAACTGGTTCCTTCTAGCCAATGAGGCCAATGAGGATGAGTAACCATGAGTAGTTGAACTTAGAGCCCCAATCTTGTGTGTCCTTACAGTCCTCTAAAAATGAGTTCAATAGGTATGGGGACCAACTCATCAAGCTCCCCTTTGCACATTGCACGGGGATGACCACCACACCGATCGATACTTCCTCTTTGTGACACTTGCGCGTCAATTTTCATCTGAGGAGTATGGTGGAAAAACTTGTCACAAGATCATTGATGTCGTTGATCTTGATGCCCCTGTTACCATGCTCCGTGCCATACTTGGCCTTGATCTCATCCAAGATGGCTTTAGATCTATTTTTATCTTCCAGGTACTGTTCTATCTTTTCCCCATCTATAGATAGCCATGTGATTGCTGCGATGAGGTCCACAGTGATAGGCACCGACCTATCCATCAACAAGATCCCACCATGAACTCGTGAAAGAATTTGCTTGACACAGGCGTTAATGTGATTTCCCCGCCCAAAATGTGGGAAATCCAACTATTTCATGATGTCAGTGTTATAGAGCCCAAGAATCCACTACGCTGACTCTAACAGTGGCATGCCCGATTTGCCTTCTCCTCTGCTTTCTAGATAATTTTGGGGTGCCAGGTATGGAAATTTGGTGACATCTGTAACTTCATGGTCATAATACTTGATGGAATGCACTTTGTTGACCATATCATCATCCACTCACACCCTTTCATAATCTTCAGCAGAACTAGGGTCCCTTCTACTTGTGGTTGTGACCCTCCTTGTGCGCTACTCTTAACGTGATCCTTCCATTTGGCTTGTGGGGATGAGGCCCCCCCTCTGGTACAACCTCATGTACTATTTCCTATTCTGCTTCTAGTTCGTGGTTCTGTGGCGCCGATCCTTTGGCCTTCTCAGCCTGTCGTGGTGCTGATCCCCTCGATGTGTCAGATTCAGTTCTCTCTATGTCCTCCTCCAACTGCCTGACCTCTTGCACTGGGTTCTGTTCCTCCTCTATTATCATAGGGTTTGATTTGTACTCGGGTGTGTGGATTTAATCCACATACACCACTATGTATCTCTTGCTCCCTTGTGTCTATCGCCCGAGCACTACTTCTCGTGTTCTTGCCAACCCTGCCTAATGCTCCAAATTGTGGTGGTGACATTTTGACGAGATCTGGAATGTAAATATTCGAACTCAATGGATGCTAGATCAAAGTCTCACTCTATCACTCTTTCGCTTGGCTCTTTGTTCTTCTCCTTAGAAATTAAACAATGAGTTTCATTTCCCCCCTTTTTTGAATTTATAGCAGGATGACAAAGTGACAATTTTTCTGCACTAACAGTTGTCCCTTTTTCACTTTTTGTTGTGTGTCCTGTGTGTGGTAACTTTGTACTTGTTAACTATTTTCCTGTGCACCGTGTTTTCATAATTTTCCCTTTTCGTCGCACTAAGTTATTTACCTCTACATACGGACTTCTGTGTGTTTGTCGCAATTTCAACAACCGCCGCTAGTTGGTGCCTGAATTCCACAGCCATTATTTTCTGAATTGCCACGTTTTCTGACTGTCAGTCCTTTTTCTGGCGCATTGGGATTTTTGAGCACATAGAGTCCTTGTCTTAGATACCGTTTTATTCTGGCACAATATTCTTATTTTGTCGCACTGGCTCAATGATCTGTGCGTGAAGACTCTTTTCTTTTTTGTCGCGCTGACTTGTTGACCTGTGCGCGCAAACATTTTTTTTTTTCCTCAGTTCTTACTGCGAGGTAACTTTCAAGTTGTGGGTGGTCGACTGTACTTGTACAACTTCAATCAACTCCCATTGATCATTCCCCTCAATTTTTTTCCTTCCAAATCCTTCAACTGTACAGCTCCTCCGTCTGTGACAGTCTTGACCTCATATGGTCCCAACCAATGCATTCTAAACTTTCCTGGATGTTGAAAAAACTTGTTGTCATATAGTAGGACTAGGTTTCTTTCCTTGAAATTTTTTATCTTGATATGTCGGTCATGCCAAGATTTTTCCCTTTATTTCTGTACTTCTTGGTGAAAGCTTGCTAGAATCTTATCTTCTTCCATGCTCATCAGCTGACTTAACCTTTCATGTACTGCGCCTCGCTCTGTCATGTTTGTAATTGATGTGACACACAGACTTGGTACCAATAATTCTAATGGCACCATTGCTTCTTGTCCATACACCAATCTAAATGGTTTCTACCCTGTCAACTTATTACAGGTAGTTCTATATGCCCATAGTACCGTTGGTGTCTTTGAATCCCAATCGTCCCTATTGAAATTGAAAATCTTGGTTAAGGAATTCTCTAGAATCTTGTTGAGGGCTTCCACTGTTCCATTTTCCTGAGGATGGTATGGTGCAATTTTCTTACGGTAGACCTCAAATTATTCAATAAAAGATCTGATAGTGTTGTTGATAAAGTGAGTGCATTGGTCACTCATCAGAATCCTTGGGCATCCAAACTTGGTGAGAACATGTTCAAATAGGAAGTGTCTTGTTGTCTCTGCGTTGCAATATTTAACTGGTGCTACCTCTACCCATATTGAGAGGTATTTTGTCGTAGTGATGATGTATCGCCCGCCTGACCTTCTTGCAGGTGGGTGAATTGGCCCAAAAAAATTGATAGCCCATTTGTCAAACACTTGTAGCGTTATCTGTGGGTGTAAGGGAATATCATCCCATCTGTTTGGTTTTCCAACCCTCTAAAAAGAATCTCATTGTTGGCAGTATTCCTTTGCATATCAATGAATAGTTGGCCACCATAATCTTACGCACAGTATCTTCTGTGCGGTAGCTTTTCCTGCATAGTGTCCAACTATTCCTTCATGGGCTTCTGCCAATATCCTAGGCCTTTTGTGTTCTAGAACGCTCCTTCTCAAGATGTTTTTTGCCTCCATTTTATATAAGTGTCCTACGATCAATTGGTAGTCAACTTCTTTGACAACCAGATTCTTCCTCTGCGTGGTATTAAGTTCCTATGGCGCAGTCCCTGTACTTAAATACGCAATAATGTCAACAAAATAATCATCCACAACCTGGACTAAAAATAATTGCGCATCAGATAAGGTATCCTCTATGTTTGTAGGCTCCTCGCCATTCGTGACCCTTGACAAGTGATCAGGTCCTGCGCTCAACTTCCCTGGTTTAACTATGACTTCAAAGTCAAATTATTGAAACAATAGTAACCATCGACATATTTTCCACCCCAACACTGGTTTGTTGACTAGGTACTTAAGGGATGAATGATCTGTGAAAATCTTAAACTGTTTTCCAAGTAGGTCATGCTCGATCTTCTCGATCTGTAGTGTTGTAATTCTGCTCATAATATGACAGTTTTCTTCTTGCAAATGCTATGGGATGGTCCATGCTCTTGGTTGTGTCAGAATAGCTCCCAGAGCTATGGCTGATGCATATACATGCACATGGAATGTCTTCTCCCAATATGGAAATACTAAGATGGGTGATGTGATCATCTTCTCCTTCAGGGTGTCCAACCCTTGCTGATAGTTCTCATTCCACTGGAATTTAGCATCCTTCTTGAGAAATTTCTCCATCGACACACTGATCTGCGTTTACCCCTTTATAAATTTTATGTAATATCCCGTATGTCCCAATTTGGCTCGCAACTAGCGCACTGATTTCGGTGGTGGTAAATTCACAATTACTGCAATCTTTGCAGGATCCATGATCAAACCTTGTCTACATGTTATGTGACCCAATAGAATTCTGAAGGGTGTTCCAAATATACATTTCTTAATGTTCAAGGATATTTTTCATTTCCTGCATCTTTCTAACATCAGCCTCAACACCTATACATGATCCTTCAACAGGTTGTACACTGTCCAATCATCCAAATATACCTCTAGAAACTGATGGATGAATTCTTTGAAGGGAACAATCTCAGAAAAAAATTGCTGGTGCATTCTTCATTCCAAAAGGCATGACTGTGTATTGGTAGGATACCCATTCTATCACAAAGGTATTCTTGTACCGATCTTATGGTGCTATCTTGATTTGGTGGTATCCTGAGAATCCATCAGTGAATGAGTATGCTTCTTGACCTCCCACATTTTCTAGGAATTCATTTGTAAAGGGTGTAGGGAAGGGGTCGTGTAGGCAAGCATCATTGAGATTTCATAGATTTACATAGATTATTATGCCTCCTTGCTTCTTCCCCTGAACTACCATGGGGCTTATCTATTTTGATTCTTCTACTGGTTCTATGATTCCTGCTTCGAGCATTCTGTCAATTTCTTCTCTTACTTTCTGCTTGTATATGGGGTTCAATCTATAAGGCCTCTGTCTGACAGGTCTCACCTTCGGTTTGAGAGGGATATTCATCTCTCCAATTTCTCCTGCAATACCTTTCATTTCTATGAAGGTCGTTGGGAACAGGTCATTGTACTTGAGCAATAACTCTATTTACCTTTCCACTGTTTGCTCGTCCCAATAATCCCCAATACTATCCATCTTGGGATTCTCCTCTGTTCCAATATTGACCTTCTTTACTTTAATCGGCGCAGTAAATTTTCCTGTTGCTAAGGAGGGCCCTGCTACCTCCCTTTCTCCTTCGATGTCTGGAATCTTGATATTGTGTGGATATTATTCGTTTCGTATGTCTTCTTATACATGATAGCATGACAACAATTCTTTGATTGTCCACCTATTCTGCTATTGATATTCGGTCATAAGGTCCAGATCCGGTTTATCAATGAATATCAAGCCTCTAATCTGTTTTAAAGAGAAATTGACATTGGGGTTCTCATGTTCAAATGAGAATGTGGCTATGAAATTCTGTTGCAATATTGTCCATTCAGTGGTACCTCTACGCAGTTCTTGGTCTACATACCAGTTTTCCATAATTCCTTCCAGTGTGTGAATGAAATAATGAGGCCATTCCTCAGGTGGTATCATCCTCCACTGTGTTCTGCATTGTTCCAAGTGTTCTGCAGGTGTTCCATGTACATTTTATTTCTGAGCTGTGCTCCTGTTTTGTTCTACGCCAAATCTGATGCGCATTAGTCTTTTGCATTGGTACCGGTCTTGTATATTTTTTTTGTGTGGGCCCCACCATATTGCAGGTGTAGCCTTAAGTGCGATGTCGATATCTAAAAATCTTTGGCTCTTTGATGCTTCCTCCTCATATCTCATTAGGAATTCTTCCAAGTCATTGATTCCATGAAAACTTGGAGGTTCTCTGATTTCTGTCCCAACCCACCTTACTGCGCGGTCTATTCGTGCACATATTCTGGTTGAGATCTCATGTAGGCACTGCTTCAAATTCTCTAGACCAATGTCTGAGTCAGAATCACATGATGTGATACTTCTGCAACTAAGTACACCATCGACAATTGGATTAATGTAATCTTCTATAACGACCCTGCTTAAATAGATGTATAGGA
>SNQJ01S0051128.1:17510-42703 GCA_010110895.2 Picea sitchensis
ATAATCTAAATGTTTTGGAGTCTATGGGTTTAGAACCCACGACCACCCACCGCCTAAGCCTTAAGAAACAAACAAACACCAACACACCATACATGAGTCCTTACAAATAAATTCTTATACTTAATAGATTAATGGTAACACTGTATGATTAGAGTGGCATCATTATTAGGAAGATACAGTATGAATATTAAGACTAACTGGCTTATTACTTGACCTAGTGATCTGGAGCCAATTAACCGAGTTGAATCATAACTAGTGAATCCACCGGAAATCAAAGCAAAGGATTATTTAGTGCTAGTAATCTTTGTATCCCGAAGTATAAACTCTGATTGTCCAGGTGTCAGGTTCACGAGACCGTACACATAACTCACCGAGCCAAGTGCCAAGTCCCTCCACTCCATTCCACCAGTCAAAGTCAATGCTAAATCTCAATGCAACATTCGACAATGCCAACACTACGCGCCAAGGGAAAAGCTCACGAGTCAAGCACTGGAGGATATTTAGTTGTAAGCAAAAAGTTAAAAGGACTTAGACTAGGACAGGCAGGGAGGAGGCGACATATGCACTAGGAGAGTAAGCATAGGAATTGGTGAGTATGGAATAAGGCTAGCATTGCTATAGGGAAAGGGAACCAATAGTTCTTTTCATAGGGGCGAAGAAATCAAGATTAGATGCTTAATCCTAACCCTAACCTAGCCAATCCCCTAAAGGAGTAATGTCTATTTACAAGCAAGTAAAGAAAACTTACGCCTAACCCTGTTTCTAGTTTAAGTAGAACCAATTTGAAACGTCCTGGAACTCACCCTGACAACTTGGTTGATGCAGGTTAAAGCATACAGGATGGTCAGGACTCGAGGGAGTCGAGGCAGGGGGGCGTCGTCGCAAGCACCGCCAACACCGCCAGCGCCACCACCACCATCGCCCGAACTAGCTCTCATACTACGCTCGTTGGAAGCCATTAATGAGACTTTAAAGGGGTGACAACCGGTAGGGACTGAAGTGGAACCCCCACCATCTAGAACGGGTAATCCAAAAGCGTCAAGGGATTCAGGGGGAGGACCTCCACCTGAAGACATCACGCAAGAATTGTAGAAGATCAAACTTCCGGAGTTTGCCGGGGGTCGCTCCAGTGAATGCACGGAAGCATGGTTGGAAGGCATGACAAGGTGTTTTGCCTTAAGGGACTGCGTCCAACTCAAAGGCAAAGATCACCATTTTTTAGTTAAGAGACAATGCCTTGAACTAGTGGGGCAACCTGGAAAGACAACTGCACCTTACTCCAGACACAGTATCTTGGGAACTTTTCGAGGAGAGGTTCCGAAGGAAATATCTACCAACATACTACGAGGAACAATAGGTACGGGCATTTCATGCCTTAGTACAGGGAAACAAAACTGTAGAAGAATATGAGATCAGATTTATGGAACTGGTCAAATATGTTTCGTATATGGATAATGACCAACGACAGGAAGAGCGCTTCGTCTATGGATTGAACCCTAAGATAAGAGCTATGGTGCGGATGTGGAAATCGTCTTCAATAGCGGAGGCAGTGGAAAATGCACGTTATGCAGAAGAACACATGAACTTAACCGGGGGTACAAGACCGACATTTCTGCATCGTCCTGGATTTGTAGGGAAGGCCACGAGGACATTTCCTAGGGGAGGGGGCTCAAGGCCACCGCCATATGGTAACAGAGTCACTCCAAGGACAGTAGCCGCAGGGATTTCAATGGCAGCGAGTGCAACATCTCTTTCATCGCCAACGACGTAGACAGGTCCATGACCATCTCAGGGAACAACGAGTAGGGTCAGGGGTTCCAGGGGAAGGAACTCATTTCAAAGACAGTCACATAATAGTGCTTAGGTTCAATCTCGTGTTACTTGTTGGGGGTGTGGAGGACCCCATTACCAACGTGACTTCCCATAGTTACAATCAGGGTTTGTGCATAGAGAAGGAAAGGCACCGATGGGGAGATCAAGTAGCAGCCACCAGATTTACGTAGCAGTTAATAACCACCAAGCCGAACATCAATCCACGGTGGTGGATTCATCAGGTATGCTAAATCATATCAATGTTAATATTTTGTTTGATTCTGGTGCGACAGATAGTTTCAGGATTCATCAGTATAAATCATATCAATTATTGTTTGATTCCGTGCCATGAGAATTACTGACCATCCGGGATGAAAAGAGTGGGTTACAAAATTTGTTAATGATGACTTTAAACAAGTCGATTTGGCTTCGGGGGAAAAACAAGTTTAGGACCTAGTGTTGATAATTAGATAGTAGACCGGGAGTGTACTACT
The DNA here is from genome assembly GCA_010110895.2 of Picea sitchensis. Lineage (NCBI taxonomy): Eukaryota > Viridiplantae > Streptophyta > Pinopsida > Pinales > Pinaceae > Picea > Picea sitchensis. The sequence continues at coordinate 19,817 of SNQJ01S0051128.1, forward strand.
GTGTTGAAGGTATACATCATTGTTTTAGGGCGATGACTTAATCATTGGATTGGATTGGTTAGAATCTCATCGATTTTTGGTAGATTGTTTCGCAAAGAGGTGCTTTGTGTCAATGATGATGGAAAACCGGTAGAGATTCAGGGTGTATAGAGGAAAGTGTCATTATGATTTATATTAACTATGAAGGTTAATTGATGCTTGAGGAAAGGGTGTCAATTTTGTAGTGGAAGCAGAATGAAAGGAAGGACCCTCATTGGATCAGTACACAGATACAGAATTTCTCGATGTTTTTCCAAATGAGTTACTGTGGTTACCTCCGAGAGGATCTTGATTTTACTATTGATCTAAAAACTTGGTGTCAACCATTCAAGACTACATCGGATGACAAAGGCTGAAATTTGTGAATGAATTGGGTGCTGAAAGAGTTATCGACTTAGGGTTAATAAGGCTCCAAGAGTTTCACCCTTGGGGCGCATCGATAATTTTGTAAAGAAGAAGGATGGATCCTTATGACTGTGGTATAGAATTTATGTGGACTTGAACCATGCTATAGTGAAAAATAGGCACTGACATTCTAATAGATGACCTTCGATCAGATGAAAGGAGCAACTATATTCTCGGGGCATTGATTTGGCGATCGTGTATCATCGCTAAGGATTAAGGAAGGTGACATCCCAAACACTTCCTTTCGAACTCAGTTTGAGCACAGTTTGTAGTGGTACCTTTTCGATTGACCAATGTGCCAATAGTAATCATGAGCCTCATGAACTTATTCCGAAAATACCTAGACCGCTTTTGTACAAGTCTTTCTAGATGACATCCTCATCTATTCCAAGAATGAAAGAGAACATGAGGAACAATTTATGAATAGTGTTGTCCTCCCTTAGAGAACAAATTGTATGGAAAATGGTCCAAATGCTCTTTTTACCAAAAAAAGAATTCACATTTAATATCATTTCCTAAGGAATTCTATGGACCCGTGAAGGTAGCTATTATGGAATGGCTGGTTTAAAAATTTCCATGAGGTGAGGAGCTTCATAAGCAAGTATTATCTGAGATTTCAGAAGGATTCTCAAAAATAGCGAACCCATCACCACTTTGCAACACAAGCAGTCGTGTATGATTGGGACAAAAAAGAATGTTAGACAGTGCATTCATTGAGCTTAAGAGGTTAAGCTCAATTAGTGCTGCTTCAATTCTACGAAAATGGATATGGAAACTACCTCACAACAAGATGATGCCTCAAGCAAGGGTCAAATAAGCACGCGTGGATGGAGGAGTGATAAAGGCCAAGGAAGTTGAAGAAACCACGTAAGAGATATAATGGATCATGATTTAGAGTTGGTAGTCGTAATTCTAGCTCTGAAAATTTCGAGGCACCATCTTGTGGGGTGAAACTCTGCTCTCAAAACGGACCATCAAAGTCTAAAAAATCTTCACTAAAGAGATCCAATGCCGCAAAGGCTTGGTCAGAGTGAGTTTAAGGAGTGAGTACAATTTGGTATTTCATATATCAAGGGAAAGGAAAATGGGGTCCTGTGATGCCTTGAGTAGAGACCACATATCTTCTCCTTGGTAACCTTAAAGGTCAATCTAAGGAATGTGTGTTGATGACAACTCCCCAGAGACAGTTGGTATTTAAGGATTAATTCAAACCTCCAGAGCGTGAGGTAGTTAGATCCAAAGTACAAAGGATATAGTCCGAAACAGAATGCATCGTTAAGATATTGAGGAAGGATGCACATCCCTAAGAATGGGGACATTGAAGCATCATAATCAAGGAAGCCCATAGCATTTTATTGTGCACATCCTGTGAAGAAGAGGCACACGATATGAGAATCTCTCTTTGCAGGGCATGAAGCTCGATGTAGTCCATTTCATCGCCAAAATGCCTAGAGTGTCAACAAGTGAAAGCCAACCACCATCACCCGACAAAATTTCCAACCACATGATGTTCCTGTCCAAATGGGAAGTCATCTCTATGATTGAAGCGGCTTGCCGCCATCTCATAGACAATGCCATTCTTTGTGATAGTGGATAAGTTAACTGTTATGCTCATTTTATTCCGCTAGAGACACTTATTTCCATGTCACTGATTTGGCATGTGTGTTTGTTAGTGAGGTTATCCGTTTGCACACGATACCTAAGAAGATCATTTCGCATAGGGACTCCATTCACTTAGGTTTTGGATAAGCTTACACAAGATTGTGGACTCTGACTACATAACTATCATCCTAAAATGATGGGAAAACTGAGAGTAAATCAAGTCATGAAAGACATGCTTAGATGTATGTAATGATAATCAAACCTGAGAAGTACCTACCTTGGTAGAGTGCTTTCTGGCATCAGCTTAGATTATATTCCATCTGGATTCCACCCCAATAAGCTTGCATGGAGCCATGCAAAATGCCGTTGGGATGTAGACTAGAAGACCGAGTAAATGTTGGGCCATAATTGATTCAAGAAATGTTGGAACAGGTGATTCAGATTAGCAAGAGACTAAAGGAAGCACAGGATAAAGTGTAGTGCTGCGGATGGACAATAGACCTAATTTTAAGTTATGAAGGGGAGACCAAAGTTTTCATTCAGATCAGGTCTAATAAGAGTACCATATAGTTAAGGAAGGGGACAAAGTTGTATCACCGATTTATGGGACCATTTAGGATCCAAGAGAAAATTGGACCACAGTACATCGCCTCAGACACACCTACCTGCCATTAAAACTCATAATGTATTTCATGTATCTATTTTACGCCATTATGTTGTTGATTTAACCACATAAACTAAATTGAAGGAATTGCAAGTATCGGACACAGGAACTTTCACGGTAGAACCAGGTTACTATTGGATCAGAGTCTCGACAACCGTAAAACCGCCCGTAGACCAGTTAAGGTCCAAAGGAAGGCATAATATAGGATCTGCCATTTCAGCATCTAAGACATTACGACGAGACTATCCTCACTATTTTGACCACCTCGAGAACATGTTTCTCGAAGGTGGGGTGTGGTAACACCACCTTTTGACTTAGATAGCCAGGATTACTTAAGGCCTACAATTTATTTTCAGTCACAACAGTGAAACTATTAAGGATACACTTAAACTTTAAAATTTATGAACTTTATGAATGTTTAACATTGATGATGATGTATAGATGCGATCTACTACGTGAATGTAAATTTTACAAATGTTTATATGTTATTGATGATGATGTATACGATGCAACACATTGTGAGAATGAATAATTTTATGAATGTTAAAATATCATTAGAATGATGTTGATATGATGCAATTCATTTTGGGTAAATGATAATCTTATGAATGGTGTCAAAATTGAATTATGGGACACAGAGGTCTATTTCTAATTGAAAACTTTTGATGTTAATTTATCGGTACAGTGATGCCAAATTGAAATGATGATAGTATGCAATTACATGATGATAATGCATAGCATGTATGAGTTGTGTTACGTATTAACTGGTGTTATGGGCTATTAAATAGCTAAGGGACACGATGATGAAAGTATCGTGACCACTAACCGAGAAACATTATGGTATGAATATTGAAGGAATTTATATTGGTTTGGATGCATTGCTATGATATGTGGGACTGCTGCATGATTTAGGTGATGACACTACCCAAAATCAAATAAACGATGAAAAAAACCCCAACAACACTCAAGTACACCCGATATTCCATTGTAGGTGTGGACCCTAGTCCTCATAGGAGGGGTGGAGTATCACCATGTATCCTCCATTGTAGGTGTGGACCCTAAGATTAGGAGGTGGAGGATTCTGTTCGTATCCTCTGAAACTTTGAGTCATGGGAGGACGGTGTTTGTTCATGCTCCCCAAGACATGTGATGATGACTGCCGATACCTGTTAGGGAAGTTTGGTCGAGATAGTGACACTGCTGATGGGTTCTATTTGGAGTTAGGTCAATATAGTTGACGCCCAAGATAGTCTAGAAGCAGAGGAAGGATAAGAATGGAGATGGAAGTAGGTTAGGAGGCAGAAGATGAGTAGTAATAGTTGAGAAGGTATGGAGATTTTGTGGGAATTTAATGTTTTCCTTCATAAACAAAAAAAAGGAAAAAAAGAGAAATGTGTATGTATGAATATCATTATTACGTAACCAAATCACCGTTGTTTAAATAAAATTGTTGAACCGCATAATAGTAATTAAAGGATTTCTCAAACAATTGATTGGTTTGTTGTCTTTTATAAAAGACTAGTCTTCCCGAATGGATTGATGCATACATAAATTACTAAAGGATGATAGTTTGGATTATTAGTACATGCACAGACTTCAGTATGTACTAGCTACACATGCATTTCTCTGGTATACATACACTAGTATGCATGAGTTTTCTTGACTTACTTACTGATAATGTCGGTTACTTGTTATGAATGTGTGAACCATGTTTATTTTCCTTTGAAAATTAAGATACCCAACTCTGACCTAGTTTCCCTAAGGGTGGGTATGCTAACCTGCTAAAATAGATGTATAGGATTATTAATTATAATTAATTTATCAATCTAACTCAGTCTCAAAAGTTAGCTAAACAATAATTATTTCTTAAATAACATTAACTAATTAATTATTATTAATTAATTGTCTTGTTCATGATTGTCAAGGATTAATTAATTATTAATTGAGTCATTAATTAATTAAGTAAAGAAGCCCGCAGGGGTGTAGACCGATTGGCAAGTGCCGTGTAAATGGAAGGAACTATGTAAAATGAGGTCTCAAGGTCGATTCTCACCCCGATTTACTCGGAGGGCGTGCTTGCAGGCTGTGCATTTCTCCCTAGGGCTTATAAGGCAGCCGGCAGGATTCGACCCCATGTCACGCGAGTACGATACTACCGTTGTTACCGATTCCCCTAGTATTAAAAAATAAAAATAAAAATAAAAATTAATTAAGTAAAGAATTAAAGGGGGTTAATAAATTATATTGTTAAATTAGAGCTTACGTATTCGGGAAGGGATAGGACATTAAATATAAGATAAGATAATAAATACGAAAGGATAAAATAATAAATAAAGGGGATAAGGAACATGAATAATGGGATAAGGGGCAGTAACTACGAAAGGATAAGATAATTAATAAATGGATAAGGAAAGTAATGAAGGAGGGGGAAGTCGGTGAAGGGCAATATGAGTGGAGGAGGTTACGAAGGAGGGGAGGATTCTACGGGGAGATTATTATTGATTTTGGGGCTCTCTTGGATTTGCAGAGAGGAGAGTTGAGTTCTGGGGTCGAAAGGATTAGTTCAGGGGGCACCGGTTTGCTGAGGGTTTTGGGCACGCGGGCCAGGATATCCATATGATATCCTAGAGCTAGGAAATTGTCCTAGTTAGCAGGGTGGAACAAGGTTTGGGTAGTGTTTACACAGTTCAGCAACGGTCAACAAGGAAAGTGGAAAGTGGAGGGTTAGCATCAGACCAAGGTAATTTAAATTAAGTATTTGTTTTATTTCTGTTATGGAATCATTATTCGTTATGATAAATTTATATGTGTATGTGCTGAGTTTATAAGAAATTACTGAGTTACTGAAATCAAGTAGATATTACTGTTACAGTTTATGTTTGATTAATTATTTGATGTTAAATTAAAATGGACACTACATCTTCGATGTTCGTGGTGGTTCGGTACAACTAGTTAATTTCTTCTAGATCTAGACATGTTGGTTCCACACATATTTCAGATTCAGATGGATCTTGGGGCTCGAGAAATCTATATTGTCCTGACTCAAATGTCATATTCCTGGTCTTCAGTTTGATTATCGCCTGATTGTCAAACACCCAATCCAATCCAGATAATGTTGGATATGGTGTTGTGTCATCCACGGTTTAGATCACTTCGAAGTCTGCCTTAGTGCGCACTCCATCCAGATCTACTGTCACTCCTTTTAGCCTCCCTATTGGTAGAAATCTGTGTTGGTTTGCTAACTTCAGTTGGATTGGTGAGTAGCCTAAGGTAGGTTATCCCATGCATTGCCATGTCTTTTTGGGTAATACATTCACTTCAGATCCCAGATCTAATATCACATCACCCATGTTAAAATCTTCGATGTTGGAATTCAATCTTAACTCTCTACTGGTTCTCCTTCTAGCATGGAGGTGATTGAATGCCCTCTTTTCTAAATTTCCTCAGAGTTTGTGGTACATCGATCTAACAAATTCTGTAATATTATAACCGATGATGGATCCTTAATTAATTGAATATAGGATTGCAAGAAATTTTTAATACAACTTACTTGGTTTCCTGGGTAGAATTCACTGTTATGGTCCAATGCTGATGACATTTCATACGTTGGGATGTCTTGGGTATGTTGCGTGGTAGATGTAGACGCAACATTCCGCTTGATAAATTCTTGTCTAGCCTCCTTAAATGTCTCCTTCTCCTTTCCTACATCGAATCTCTTGGGTGGATCAGTATTCTTCTTAATCCATTGGTGTTGTACTGGTTCCTATTTAGCCGCATCATCTCCTATTTTAGCACCTCTGCATGTCACTATGTTGATGTTCCTGCCATATTCTCTAGCTTCTATAGATATGCACTGTATGTTCTTATTATTATGATTCCAGTTTTTCCTGTATCTTCCCCAACAATGTTGTGCAAACCTCTAGATCGTGATCTGTTGCGCGACAATACATGCATGTCATAGGTGGTAGTGGACATTCTCTTGCATAGTGCCCTAGTTGTTGGCAATTATGGAACACTACTGGACCTCTTCCGCGTCCAAAGCCTCCTCTGCCTCATCCTCCTCCTTTGTACCCAATGCGATCTCCATGTGGTGTATTGTAATGAGGTACCTGATTATAATGCACAAGGTTATACTGTGGCTATGCAGTGTCATACTATGACTATGCATTGTTATACTGCTATGGCACATTATTATATTGTGGTGGTGCCTGATTAAATTGAGGTGCATCTTTCCCTGTCATCATTTCGTCTTGCACCCTATATGTGTCTGACTTCCTTTCCCTCATTAGATCCATTGTTCTGCAGTCTTTGTCATCATTACCTACTGACTTGCAAAAAGTGAAGTATGCATTATTTGGTACTGTCTGGTATTTTTGCATCATACAACAATGATATGGATCATTCCCGTGCCTCTTGCAAATTTCACACCAGGGTCTTCCTGTTGGCAATGGATCTGGCATCACTGTTTCCATATACTACACAAATGTTGGACATTCGTTCTTATGGTACCCTTCTGTTCTACATGTGGTACACTAAACAACTTCTCGGTTTTCCTTGCCCTTATTCTGATTGAGTTGAAAGGTAAGATTAGTCAGATTCTCCTTCAACTCCTCTATAGATGGATCTATCTTGTGGTACTGATTCTCCTCCATTTGCAAGGCTGCCTGCAGAGCCTCTGCTTGAGATTGGAATTTCTGTTGTCTAAGTGGTTATTTTAGGTGTGGTAACAGAGAATTCACAAACAGATGCCTATGTTGCATGTCAGTCATGGAATACCTCAATTTCCCTTTCAAACGTTTAAATCGATGGTCAATTTCCCATACATATTCTCCTAGTTTATGTCGGATTTCTATCATCTTGTTCATGTATTGATCCTCTGAGCTTGACTTCTGGAACTCATTAATCAGTAATTTCTTGACATCTGTCAGTTTACTTGTCGTCCCAGGTGGACTGTTTACATCTAGACTCATGTACTAGTCTAGTGTGCGGTGTCTTAGTGTGATAGCTAGCTGTGTAAGTTTAGTTTCTTCATAAGTGATCTGTTTTTCTTCCCAGATCTTTGCACAAATAAACAAGTGTTTCTCAGGGTCTTATGCTACCTCTCCTTGAAGTTTTGGTAACCAAATGGTGGGATCATCTCCTGCCATTGCAAACTGTGTCAGAATACTACCTTTGCGTGGTGTAGATCCTTGACTAATATTTCCTGAGCTGGCTCCCCCAGTTGATGCATTGTGACTAGATCCTGGTCTTGTCATTCTTCTGCCACTAAAATATGGTTGTCTATATGCTGGTATTCTTTCAGGTGTACTAGTTGTACATGGGGTTATGGGTTCCACACTGAGATTAACATGGATTGGAGTGCTGCCTTTTGTTCCTGCCCTTCGATTGCCTGTCTTTCTTTCATAGGTTGTGCACAGGATTTCCTCAATATGATCCACATCCCGAAGATCCTCTACCTCTTCTTCATCATTGTCCAAGCCTTCTCGTGCAGCTATGGCTCTCTTCTTATTTTTCATATTGTATTGCTAGGGTACTCCACTACGCGTCCTTCCCACTGTTTCCATGATCTGCCTGATCTAGTCTTCCTCCATCATGATTGGGTTGATATGTTACTACTTCCTTCCCTTATCCATCTCTTCCTCCATGTTTCAACTTCCTGTCAGTGCTTCCCCCCTTCCCCCATGCATGCATGGAAATTTAGTTGTCTGACACCATGATCATTACCCCATTGTTATACAACAAGATCTTAATAGAAGTATACAATGATATAATATACCTTCCTCGAGGGCTGCTTAGAAAATATTTCTCTGTTGCGCTGTATGACTTTGCGGTATCCATTGCAAATTCTGTTATAAATCCTGCTACAATATTATCGAGCCAAAAATCTACTACGCGAGTGAATTTGCTATTCACCTGTTGTAACTGCATGATATGAACTGGGTTCCACTCTAACTGTCAAATCCGATTTGTTGCGTGGTTGTATTTCAACCTCAATATCCACTCCTGCAATAAGTTTGGAAAATCAGAGAAAAATACTTCATGCAGATAAGTAAACACATATTTCTCAAGATATTTGTGTGGTGTTACTCTAGGGTTTTTGTGGGTCTCAGAAATAGAGGAAATAGAGAGGAAATCAAGAGAGGAAATTGGTGCAGAAATAAGTGCAGACTGGTACAAAACAATCCATACACAAAATTGACTAAGAACGAAAATAAATCTATAAGAAATCCAAAATTGAACTTTAGAAATATCAAGAAAATATAAAATCACACATCCTAAACTCGAGATCTCTCCTCAACTAAATACGTCAAACATAATGAAGAATTTTGGCAAAGAATGAGATAAAATGCAAAAATATAAAAACAAATGAAATGATTATGCAATGAGATGCAACTCTCAATTCTGTATTAAAGAGGATTGGATGTAAAATAGTTTAAAAATGAACATTCATTGGAAATCAAATCTTCAATATAAAAGTTAACATAGAATGTTTAAAAGGAATGATGTATGAATAGAGAACGAGTGATTGAATGTAAATAAAAAAAGTGAAATGGAACCTTGTGTTGATAGTCATTTGGATTGTAAGACTTAGGCATATTCAACCACACGAGGAGTGAATGAGTAGTTAAAGGAAATGGATGAGTCCTTTATGCAATGAAATATTATGTGACAATGTATCAATTATGAGTGCAGAAAATGAAGGAAGAATGTGCACACTATCTTTTTATTTCCTCTTAAATAATACATGCAAAATTAATTTTGTGTTTTTGTGTGTTTTTCTTTTAAAGAATTAATTTGAATACTCAACTGAATACTAATACTCTGTTGAACAAATTTTGACATAGTTAAAAATGCAATGAGGGTTTTGGAACGAGGTTTGAAAGAGACACTTCGATAAGTAAAGTGAGGCAAATAAGAGAGTGATTAATGGAATTGAATGGGTGATTGAAATAAGTGTGATAGTGGATAAGAGGGATGAAATTAAAGCAAGTCGTGGGGCATAATTTCACTGATCAAATGAGTGTTAAATACAGAGATAGAGCATTACAGAAAACATGTGGATTGAAAGCATATAAAAAGGAATGCAATCTAAATTGAATGTAGTATGATGATGTCTTGAGTGGGAGAGTATTAATTCGAGTTGTCTAATGAAAACCAATTGCAAAATAAAACCAAATTGCATAATAGAAGCACACAATGTATGGAAATTAAATCAATCAAATTCATAAACTAATTAATAGAATAAATAACAACAAGGACATACCCGGATCGAGGGGCCCTACCCGACCTAAGCATGCTCTTGAAAGACTAGTTCAGATCTGAAAGATGCAGGATGTCTTCAACAACCAATAATTTTCATTTTATAAAAATATCAGCTCCTTGATTACAAAGCAATAGCTGCACACTTTCTCATATAATATCAAACCTCTTACTTATAAAAACTTCATGAAAACTAATATTCCCTTTCTCACAGCCCTATGAGGCTTATTTTTACATGAAAAATCATTGATGAGTGGATGGGATCGAATCCCAATGCTCAGATTTCAAATTTACAATTTTAGATAAAATCCTCAAAAATCTGGGTTTTATTGCAATTTGGGCAGATTTGAGTTAGGCCCCCACCCATATCTTCCAAACCAATTCTAATTTAAAAAAACCACTTGCTAATTACTCAATTTTCCATATTCTAGACAAAATCCATTTTGTAGAATTTCTAGATATGATTCCATCTACACGGAAATCGAGGCACAAGTTGGCAGTTTGATATTTTGACTAATTTTAGCAGAATCATTCCCCCTGAGTTGGAGGTCCACATGTGTGATCTGGGTGAATTATGCCTCACATGTCCACGTGTAAACGTGACTCTGGACAAAACCCATGTACCTGATTTTCCTCTAGAATCTTTCCAAAATTTCGAATTATTTCTAGTACCAGATTACCACAGTTGGTACTAGATTAGAATAGTTAGTACCATAATCTTGTAGGCAGGGGTTTAGTATCGAATAAACACAGTCAAGACTACGGGTACCTGACCAATGCGATGGTAGTACTGGGTGGAGCTAGTACCAGAATAGGCGCAATCTGGTACTGGATGACGCTGGTACCGGAAGAGGCAGAGAGCTGGTACCGGATGAACACAAAGGTAGTACCGGATCACTGTAGAGTATTGGATGACATGGAGTGTGGGTACCGGATGACTGTGCAGGTACCGATTGAGTGTAGAACCTTCTGGTACCAGATGACTTGGAGTATCGGATGACCTGCAATGCAGGTACTGAAACAAGAACAATACATGTACCAGAACATGTTGCTTGGACATAGAAACATAGGATTAAACCATCATTGACAAAACTATTGTATAATCATCTTTTTAATCACTAAAAACATGGAAAATTATGTATTAACCACATATGATGAATAACAAGAGATAATGGAGGTTTATGGTGTAATTAGGGATATATTAGTGACAAAATGCGAGGAGAAGGTTTAATGATAAGTGTATTTGTATGGCGAAAAATATGACAAAAATGGAGCTCAACACACCCCCAAACCCAAGGATTTGCATGTCCTCATGCAAACAAGGTGAAGAACTTATTATACTCTGCTTATAGATTTATGTGACATTGTTTCTTTTGTGTAAGTGTTGGTTCTTGTGGAATGACACTTTGGAAACTGCCACAAATTGATTTCAAACAGAGAAACAAAATTATCATAAAAATGGAGTGCAAGCAGTGGATGAGGTATCAAAGTGATGGTGAATGGTGTGCATATGGAGAATGGTTTATAAAATGTTGGTGATGGTGGCCGTATGAACTTGGACATCAATTTTAAGACCAATATTTACTTTGTGGTTCTTTTCTTGGATAGGCAACAATGACTTCATCCTCTTTGACATGACTTAAGAATGCTTTATGATGTATGAAGAGAAGACACTATAGAAGTTGCTTTGTATTTTTATACCACATATTTCCTTTTCATTACTTGGTCTTATCATCGGAGTATATTGTTCATTATGAAAAGTGGAGTGAAGATGGAGGGTTTATTGAGTAGTTGTGATAGTGGATTGTAGAGTGGGTAATAGTGGTTATGCATCATGTTTTCCAAGTTCTTAGTAAATTAAAAATATTTGTACCGGTTTTACCTCAAGTTACCCTTGCTTTGAATTCTAATGCATGTTGAAGTGTAAACTATGTTGAACAGGACGAAATGTCTGCATAACCATGATGTAGACTGCTGAAATTTGAAGATGAAGTGGAGAAAGGCTATGAACTGATGGATACCTAGGAGAGTGTTGATGAATGTTGATCTGCTGAGATTCCTTATGTCTCTCTCTCTCACCCCCAATCCCATTGATTGCATGTCCTCATGCAAACTCTCATTAGCACACAAAAAATCTGCAAGCTAAAAGTGGACTATGTGGAACCGGTGCATGTTGACTGAAGGAGAGAAATGAAGTATGCTAGAACTGAGAGCTGCTGAAAATATCCTGCAAAAAGTACCCTCGGAAAATATTTAAATTTTTGTACTGTTGGTACAGGAACCTACTGGTTTCTGTACCAGTAGTACCAGAACAAAAAAAATCTAAAAGAACTTAAACCAATACTATTATTATGAGAGAAGAAATATACATTTATGTCATGATGAAAGAAACAACCAAAAATTAAACTTTATTCATGCTTGTAAATTTGGAAATGAAATTTATTTTAAAATATTACAAGCATAAAGGAAAATTTTAAATTACTTATTACATACGATTTCATGAATCATTAACAGTTGTATGCTCAAGAAACCATGTAAATTATGATGGGGGATTTTTCCTCTTATCCTTAAACAAGAAAACATGAGGACATAAGTGGTCTTTAATAAATGAGAAACCGATAGGAAACCAATCATCCCTGTTTAATTTCTCAAAGAATCTATGTCATTCAAGTGATATTGATAAAGTTTGCATTTGAGTTTATTAGACTCCTACACTTATGGGTCCCACCTCTAGGACAATGACATCCTAGGTATGAATGACCGAGTCTTAACTCCATCTTACAGACATTCTCAAATGACAATTAGATGAGGTTCATTATCCTTTTGTTCAACCATGCATGCTTCTTCTTAAGGATTTACACAAGTATATTGTTCATATAGAAAAATATAGATTAGGCATAATGAAAGACATCAAAATCAGAACCCATTGCCAACAAACCTGTTCAGTACTCCGATGGGGTAATTTTGACATCTAAGAAGTATCCTTCCCATGTAGAATGCACCATTGCCCACGAGCCTGTTCAGTACCCTGATGGGTTTTCCTAGTTATACCACAGGCCAGTACCCACTGCCAACAAACCTGTTCAGTATCCCAACGGGTTAGCCTCTTACACCCATTTTCCATCAAAGGCTCTTGTCCCAATCTTTACCCTTAAGATAAAATTTGTAGATTTCTTTCGCATGGGTGAATGGGGGAGCATCTTTGAAAACCCTTTTATAGGATGGGATGGTATTGGGTTGGAAGCTATTTTATAGATTGCCCTTAAAAGATTGTCCGTATGAAAAATAGACTTATGTATCGAGATTAGTCGAAAGACATATCATGGTCAAACTTACTTAATGTGTGGTGGATGAGGCCATGAGAGAATGACCTAAAGGTGTATCTAGTCCCCAAGTTCATCTTCTCAATATAAGATTGTGTTCCCTCACAAGTAGAAGTTTCATTCACTCTCATGCTACTATTTGATAAGAATGCTTGAATAACAAGTTATGATAGGAAACTAGGATGTACAAGTTACCTATGGGTATCATTATGCATACCTTAAATATTTTGTAAATGCCCATAATATTTTAAAGTTTAGGCTTATGAGCAACTATTATTATTAATAGTCAGAAATTTGTATGTAATAATAAGAAGAAATATCTTAAGTTGTTTTGGTTTTTGATATTAGATCACCAATATTATCTTCATCGCATTTTATTTATTTGAAAAGAAACATGAAAAGATGTTGCATTTATTTTGAACTAGGTGAACTAACATGTAACTTTTACTCTATCCTATCTAAGAACAATAAATTAAATTTCACGTGTAAGAATATTTCCAATGTAACCATGTGCGTAATAGGTGTAGAAATACATTCATACTCGGGTTTGAAAGATAAGATTTAATGTATATTAGAATACGAAGAACCAGCTGCTTTGATGAGGATGTGAAGAGTTGTTGAAGAAGAGAGTGGTGATTCAATCTTGTTGTTGTATGGAACCAATGTTCAATGTAATCTTCATGTTCTTGGTTCACTTCCTCATTTAGACAACTTTGCATGTCTCCCTCTATCATGCCACGCAGATCATCTTCTTTCAGATGGTTTTTCTCATGGATGCATACTGGATCTGACGATATGCATGTCAAGAACTCCTTGATCTCAAGTTCTAATGGTGGCTCTCCATCAAATGTGGTCCATGATTCTTTAGTCTCTCCTATAGGTTTGAAAGAGTGATTACAAAAGGATTTTGGATCTTCTTGTGGATGTAGCTCATGGAACTCTTCTTCTTCTATCATTTTTGGAGAGGCAAATAGGTTCTTGTCTATTGTCAAGATTTTCTCTTCCTCAGAGGCAGAGATCCCAACTGCTGCTAGGATTTGAGAGAGTTATGTTAAAATCTTGATCATATTTGAGTTCTTGTTGTTTCTTGATGGGTCCTGTTTCACACATGGATTAATGTAGAGGGGGGTTCTTACAGTGCCCAAAATATTTTTAAAAAAACTAAAGAAATAAAAAGAAGCAAACTAAAAGAACAATGTAAGCAAACCAATTATATACTTGATGCGCCACCATACTACTAGGACCCTGTTGTCACCAAGTTATTTGTTCACACAAGTTAGCTTCTCTTCTCATATATATAAAAAATGGCTAATGCTAATAAAATACAAATTCTAACTACTGAAAGGAAGAGGACAACCTAACTTTGGAGTAACCCCACTAAAGTGGATGCGTGGGCTCTTCCCTCACATCTTACCGTCTTCTCTCCGCCCTTAGGTCGTCCTTAAAATCACACCACACTTGCATGAAAATAAACATGCTTGCATGAAAAGAAACACACTTGCATGAAAGGAACATTAAAGGCTTTGGAGAAATAAAAACAACCTACCTATGCTCTAATCCCTTTAGCACCTCCCCGACAACGGCTTCAAAATGTTGGGGCTAAATATATGCACTATTAATTCCCACATTTAATTATCAATCGAGGCTCGTAAGATTCGAGGTGCAAGCGCATGAAACGCAGGATCAGAGCCTAGTCTAGCCTAATCTAAAGCCGACAAAACGATCTTCAAACCCACACTGCAGGAAATTAACACTAAGGATTCATCACTGGGACGTAGGAATAACTTAGTGCTATAAAGTCTCAGCTCACAGTCTTTCAGGCACTCGGGGTGATGTTCGTGTGATTAATCGTGAGTAGCTTACTCAAGTCTTCTATCCTTCAATGATTATTTACTATAGCGGATCCACACAACGGATCCACACTTAAATGCAATAAAAGAAACAAGAAAACAGAAATAAAATTCACAATAGAAACTAACACCTTAGGAAGAATTCCAACACGGGAAGGCCATATATCACAAGTTAGATCTCTAATCTGTCTGTTGGTTTACAAGTTTGCAATAAGAAGCCAAACGAACTGAAATACTAAAACAAAATTATGTGATCAATAATTTATTGCAAAATCCTATCCTAAAATGAAAAGATTAAATTCTATCCTATAAAATGATAACAATAGAATTCATCAATAACAAAATCAAGAGAGGAAATTGGTGCAGAAATAAGTGCAGACTGGTACAAAACAATCAAAAAACAAAATTGATTAAGAACGAAAATAAATCTATAAGCAATCCAAAATTGAACTTTAGAAATATCAAGCAAATGTAAAATCACACATCCTAAACTTGAGATCTCTCCTCAACTAAATACATCAAACATAATGAAGAAGTTTGGCGAAGAATGAGATAAAATGCAGAAATATAAAAACAAATGAAATGCTTATGCAATGAGATGCAAGTTTCAATTCTGTATTAAAGAGGATTGGATGTAAAGAAGTTTAAAAATGAACATTCTTTGGAAGTCAAATCTTCAATATAAAAGTTAACAAATAATGTTTAAAAGGAATGATGTATGCATAGAGCACGAGTGATTGAATGTAAATAATGAAAGTGAAATGGAACCTTGTGTTGATAGTCATTTGGATTGTAAGACTTAGGCATAGTCAACCACACGAGGAGTGAAGGAGTAGTGAAAGGAAATGGATGAGTCCTCTATGCAATGAAATGTTATGTGACAATGTATCAATTATGAGTGCAGAAAATGAAGGAAGAATGTGCACATTGTCTTTTTCTCTCCTCTTAAATAATACATGCAGAATTAATTCTGTGTTTTTGTGTGTTTTTCTTTTAAAGAATTAATTTGAATACTCAACTGAATACTAATGCTCTGTTGAACAGATTTTGACACAGTTAAAAAATGCAATGAGGGTTTTGGACCGAGGTTTGAAAGAGACACTTCGATAAGTAAAGTGAGGCAAATAAGAGAGTGATTAATGGAATTGAATGGGCAATTGAAATAGGTGTGATAGTGGATAAGAGGGCTGAAATTAAAGCAAGTCGTGGGGCATAATTTCACTAATCAAATGAGCATTAAATACAGAGACAGAGCATTACATAAAACATGTGGATTGAAAGCATATAAAAAGGAATGCAATCTAAATTGAATGTAGTATGATGATGTCTTGAGTGGGAGAGTATTAATTCGAGTTGTCTAATGAAAACCAATTAAAAAATAAAACCAAATTGCATAATAGAAGCACACAACATATGGAAATTAAATCAATCAAATTCATAAACTAATTAATAGAATAAATAACAGCAGGGACATACCTGGATCGAGGGGCCCTACCCGACCTAGGCATGCTCTTGAAAGACTAATTTAGATCTGAAAGAAGCAGGATGTCTTCAACAACCAATAGTTTTCATTTTATAAAAATATCATCTCCTTGATTACAAAGCAATAGCTCCACACTTTCTCATATAATATCAAACCTCTTACTTACAAAAACTTCATGAAAACTAATTGTCCCTTTCTCATAGCCCTATGAGGATTATTTATACATGAAAAATCATTGATGAGTGGATGGGATCAAATCCCAATGCTCATATTTCAAATTTACAATTTTAGATAAAATCCTCAAAAATCTAGGTTTTATTGCAATTTGCGCAGATTTGAGTTAAGCCCCCACCCATATCTTCCAAACCAATTCTAATTTTGAAAAACTACTTACTTATTACTAATTTTCCATATTCTAGACAAAACCCATTTCGTAGAATTTCTAGATATGATTCCATCTGCACGAAAATCGAGGTGTAAGTTGGCAGTTTAAGATTTTCACTAATTTTAGCAGAATCATTCCCCCTGAGTTGGAGGTCCACACATGTGAGATGGGTGAATTCTTCCACATGTGTCTGCATGCAAATGTGGCTCTGGCCAAAACCCATGTACCCTATTTTCCTCTAGAATCTTTCCAAAATTTCGAATTATTTCTAGTACCCGATTAGCACAGTTGGTACCAGATTAGAACAACTAGTACCAGAATCTTGTAGGCAGGGGTTTAGTACCGGATGAACACAGTCATGAATATGGGTACTGAACTAACGCGATGATAGTACTGGATGGAGCTAGTATCAGAATAGGCACAATCTGGTACCGGATGAAGCTGGTATCGGAAGAGGCAGAGAGTTGGTACCGAATGAACGCAAAGGTAGTACCAGATCACTGCAGAGTATTGGATGACATGGAGTTTGGGTACCGGATGACTGTGAAGGTACCATATGACTTGGATTATCAGATGACCTGCAATGCGAGTACCGGAACAGAAACAATACATGTACCAGAACATGTTGCTTGGACATAGAAACATAGGATTAAACCATCGTCGAAAAAACTATTGTATAATCATCATTTTAATCACTAAAATTATGGAAAATTATGTATTAACCACATAGGATGAATAACAAGAGATAATGGAGGTTTATGGTGTAATTAGGGATATATTAGTGACAAAATGTGGGGAGAAGGTGTAATGATAAGTGTATTTGTATGGTGGAAAATATGACAAAACTGGAGCTCAACAGGAAACATAAGAATTTGTTGGTTTCTTATCTTAGTTATACCTTTAACATGATTTACCCACTTTCAAATCTACTGGGGATCCAACAAATCCTATAAAACTGTCGCCCCTCCTAGTAAACTAGAAGGCAACGCAACGCACAAAGTGCACTGCACAGTCTCACCCGATATAATATTAATGGGTGAATGCAATGCTCAAATGCTTGTAGTCCAGGAATGAATGAGGATCTGTGAATTGCGCACTGTGAATTCTATCTAATTATTAGAGAAATATTACATATTTCTCATTCATGCATGTAGCGTAATTAGATCCATTAATTAATTCATACATCATTATAACACCTACTTATTGACAGTAAAATGGACACAAACATTCAATCACATAACACATGTGTTACCGTGGTTCACCCCCTCCTGGGCTACATCAACAAAGATCTGACTCTCAAGCTATTTTATTATGGAAGTTCCAAAACTACAGCACTGCGTGCTTTACAAATCATCCTCAGTCGGGTCGATATCTATTATGAGGTGGACTAGATCACACCAGGCTCCTCATCCTATGATCTAAACCTCAAGATATACCCTTATGACCCTCTACAACTCAACAACTTACAAGACTAGATCATATTACAGTTGTGTTACAGACCAATTACTCCTTCTCACGTGAGTAACACTCAATAAGAAGAACCCCCACCTAGACCTCCTAGGTATCTATTTACATGTGTTTTTTGCTCATTAGCCATTACATTCTCTTACCAAAACCCTAACATAGTTAGGTCTTCTTGCATGCTAGCCTTACACTCTTTCCTTCTCTGTATGCGCATTTTCCTTTCATCCACTGCTTTTCCTGCCAGCTGTCTTTTTTTCCCATCTTCTTGCATGCATGCCTCACGTGCCTCCCTACCAACTATATTTCCTCCACATCATGACTTTTCACCAAAATGGGCCTGTGCCCAACAATATGCAACACCGATGATCGTTTATTTTATGTCCTTCCTGGTGATTGTATAATTCATATGTGTCAGTGCCTGTATTACCCTATGCACTTAAAGGTACTTAATTTTGAATATTCAAGGTGATATGTCAGTGTAATTATTTGTTTCGAAGCACTGGTTCTTTTATTACATATAAAGCACCAGTGGATTTATTTTATTTAAAGCAACAATGCATTTATTTTATTTAACGCATCGATGCATTTATTTTATTTAACACACCGGTGCATTTATTTTATTTAAAGCACATGTATTATTATTATATTTAGAGAACCGATTCGTATTTATCACATGCCCACTATAAAATTCTAAAAAAAATATATTATCTCACGTTATATGCATTGGTGCTTCAGTATAATCAATATTCATCGATGCTTCAGTATGCTTAATATGAATACTAATATTTTTTTTTATATTTCTATTATTGCATTTTGATATAATGATTGCATTAATGCCTTATCCAACATATTAAACCTATGTTATTTGCAATAATGTAAACTATTCACATATTAATTAATCAACAACGCGACATTTTACATCATTTGACAATGCAATAAAATAAGAAACCCATTTTATTATATATGAAAAGGAGATCCATGGTCATAAAAAATGGGACAACGTAAAGTTCCACAATAATCCAAATGGAACCAATATGTAATTGTTACACTTATTGGTAACACGTCCTCATGAAATTGGGACATTATTTCCACTACATTAACTAAAATCCTTGATTTTTACAGACAAATATTCCAAAACATATAACTTGCAGTAACGTTCAATTATATTGATATTATAGACATGATTAGCATTGACGTTGATTGATGGTCTTAAGATTTAAGAGAGGGGATCGATGTAGAGTGAGGTAGGTTAGAGCTATAGGGTTGAAGGGTTTTGAGATTGGATTTTAGTTATCTCATTTATTAAAATTTTTTGGCTATAGGGGTGGGCTCGTCAGGAACACAAGAGTCCTTGGGTCAATCCTGAGACAAAAGTTAGCAAAATCATCCGACATTCAAGGACGTGGTGCTGGGGAAATAATAAAAGCATCCAGAGGACACTAAAATGGGGGGTTTAGGATAGGACAACACAGACAGGCCTGTAGAGCAACAAACCCTCAGATCTGACAAAACTAAGGTGAATGGTTTCCATGCACGCACATTTGAAACTCCAAGCTATGAAGTGACCTCTTCTAATATTGGAAACTACATACAATATATGAAGGACCACAATTTATTAGGAAAATTCATGGGTATATGGCCATCTAAAAAATACCTCAGGGGGTGGGTGAGCTCCAGATGGAAAATAAAAAGGAAAATAGATCTAAAGTTAGGCTCTAAAGGTTTCTTTACAACCATGTTTTCCAATACTACATAAAAAAAATAAGGTGTTTATGAAGGGCCATGTTTTTTCAATTCAATCGGTCTTCACCTTCGCTGCTGTATGGATAGGTTTTCCCCAGAGAAGGAATATTTCACAGTTGCATCGGTCTGGTTCAGGTTATACTCATTACCACAAGAATTTTGGGATATGGAAACATTAGAATGCATAGGTAATACTCTGGTATCATTCATTAAAATTTGAGATAAAAAAGACTTCCAAATATACCTTGTATGCCCAGATTTGTGTTTATATGAATGTAGTAGAAGTCCTCCCGGATGCAGTAACAATATCCTAATAGGACAATGAATGGACCCATGCGGTGGACTATGAATACATCCCCTTCATATGCAGGGAATGCCATGTTCATGGTCACCTATTTCGTGATTTCCCGATGAATATAAAACAAAATGACACCAAGAAGCCAGAGGATACAGATGAAGAAGGCTTCACTAAAATCCAAGGAAAGAGGAGGGGAGCGAGAAGACAGGGAGTCCAGAAAACTAAGGAGGGAGGAGCCGATTTTTTTTTTGAAGTCCTAGAATAAATCTCCCTTGAGAGTGAAGAACACACCAGGGAAGAACCAAATAAACAAGATACTAGTAGATTGACTACCCCTATAGACCTAGATCTAGAAGAAATATCAAGAGAAAACAAAGAAACACAAGGGAACCAAGAAAAACCACTAGAGATAGGAGGAAAAGAACTGGAACGCCAAGTTTAGGAGGACCAAACCATAGAAAACCAAGACGTAGGAGGTTATGATATAGAAATGGAACATATTGAAAAACAACCAAAATCCTGAAAGAAAGATCATGGAGAACATGAAACAAAGGCCGAAAATACAAAGCAGATGTTGAATATACAGGAGAATTCATAGAACAATGGTGGGAAGGAAATAGGTTTGGGGACCTTAAATATCTCCTCCGGGGGATTCAACGTCAAAACCAGTCCCCTGAAGATCCTTAAGAAAATAGCCGATGAGGGAAAAAGAAGGGGAAAAAAATGTATCGTCAAGTGATCGAAGAAATGGGAGCACACCTGCTTGATTCGTGCCAAGTAGTAGGCCTCCCATAAGGTACTTCAAAACCCAACAAAAGTGATATCATGAATCTAATATCATGGAATGTGTGTGGTTTAAATGCTCTATCCAAACATAGAATGCTGAAAAAAAGGATAACTCAGGAAAAGGCTGAGATAGTAATGATTCGGGAAATAAAGTGTGATACAAAAACTATGGTAAATATAGAAAAACAGGTTTGGAAAGAGTGTGAGCTAGAAGCGATGGATTAAGAAGGAGATTTTGGTATATTGGCTATCCTTTGGGACCCAATGAAATGGAAGTTAGACCTGTTCATTCTCTTTCCAAGGATCCTCACTATGAGTTTTGCAGGGATATGATCACAATCCAAAGGTTTCATTTCAAATTCCTACGGTCCTCAGAATCCTCCTCTTAAGAGAAATTTTCTTGATTCCTTGACCCACCTTGGGGCCACCCTCAGAGGCCAACCCTAGGCTATTGCAGGATATTTCAATATGATCACCACCCTTTGGGAAAAAAAAGGCAGATCTAGGAATCTTGAGGCGGAGAGAGAAAACTTTCGAGAATGGATAGAGAATAATAGGCTCATAGATATCCATAATAGCATCATTGTTCTTCTACACAAATTTCTGACCTCGAAAACCCTTTTTCGAGGACAACAAGTTATAGCAATGGAAGTCCTCCATTTATATGGCTCAGATAACTGGTTGATCAACCTCACTCAGGAGGAAAATTTAGTGCCTTTCCCTAAACCCTTTCGGTTGGAAAAGTTTTGGCTGGACCACTAGGACTTCATGTAGAACATCGAAACCTGGTGGGGCGAGCTCCCAAAACTGTATGGCACTAAAATGTACCAATTTCAACAGAGGTTGAAACACATCAAAGTCCAACTCAAGAAATGGAACAAGGAAGTGTTTGGGAATATATTTGAGGAAAATAAATGGTTAGAGAAAAAAATGGTGGTAATTCAACTAATAGAAACAACAAGGGCTATAATAGACCAGACTAAAGAAAGAGAAACACAAATCAGAATGGAACTAGATAAGTAAGAACTCTGGGAGGAAATCCTATGGAAACAAAAATCTAGAGTTCGATGGTTGAAATGAGATCGAAATATGCAATTCTTCCATAACTCCCTGCTGCAAATAATAAGGCAAAACCTGATTACAAATATCATTAAAACTTATGGACAAAGAGTAGAATCTATTGAAGACATAGAAAAGGAATTGATAAATCAATTTAAACTCCTACTCACAGAACCATAAGAGAATAGGATGGAGGCTATCCAAGAGATCACAAGACACATCCCAAATCTTGTAACCCCAGATCAATTTTTTTTTAGTGGGTCTAGCCTCTCTGGAGGAAGTGGAAAGGATAGTTATGGAAATGAAAATGGGGAAGGCCCCGGGTCTAGACGAATTCACTACTGATTTCTTACAGAACTATTGGAAGGTTATTGGGAAGGAGATTTGGGAGGTTGTGGAAGAATTAAAAACATTAGGATCCATTCTCCAAGATTTCAATGGCACCTTCATCACCCTAATCCCAAAGGAAAAAGAGGCTAACACAGTAGGAAATTTTAGATCAATTGCACTATGCAATGCCATATAC
>SNQJ01S0051128.1:42778-60692 GCA_010110895.2 Picea sitchensis
AAAAAAAGTAGGTATGCTCATTAAATTAGACATGTCAAAAGCTTATGACCGAATAAGTTGGAAATTCCTGCAAAAAATGTTATAGGATTTTGGATTTGTAGAGGAATAGGTCTGCTCGATATATGGGATAATATCCTATATCTTATTTTCAATCCTTGTCAATGCGTCCTCGTCCAAAACCTATAACCTGACATAAGGAATCTGACAAGCGGACCCTCTCTCCCCGTATCTCTATATCATCTTGGCAGAGGGGTTGGGATGACTGCTCCAAAAGGAGGAGACCGAGAAGAAAATACAAGGGATAAGAATGCAAGAGGAGATAGACCCTATGACCCACCTCCAGTTTGTCGATGAAAACCTTCTCATGGGTGTACCCATTATTAATGAATCTAGATATATCAGGCGTGTGATAGACATCTACAAAGATGCCTCAAGTACAATCATAAACCTCTCTAAATCTATTTTTTTCTTTTTCTTTAACACTTCAATCACTGTACAAAGAAATGTATCCATGATTCTTGGGTTCCAAAGAGACAAACTCCCCTCCAAATATTTTGGAGCCCTGCTAATTGGCAAAGCCATCAGGAACACTTCGTGGCAAGAGTTGCTAGAAAAACTAGAAACAAACCTAAACAGCTGGACCCATATATTTCTGACTCTTCCTGGGAGAATTCTTCTTATCAAGTCTATCCTTAGATCCATGCCCCTGTACTTATTCTCAGTGTTGGAAGTGCCGAAAGGAATCTTGAAAAAACTTAGGACTCTTCAAAGAACCTTTGTTTGGGGGGTGCTACTAAAGAAACAAAATGGGCCTTAATAGAATGGGAAAAGTTATGCAGGCCAAATTCCTATAGAGGGGTAGGTATCATGGACCCTTTACATGTAGGATGAGCCCTAAAAATCAAATTATGGTGGAGGTGGATAAAAAACCCAGATGATTTTTGGGCTAAAGGTGGAGCTACAAGATCTCATCTTCATGGATTGGAATCGACCTAGTTTCCTCATATGGAATACCACCTGCCGTAATAGAGAGCTATTTCAAAAAGATAGCTTTTGGGAAGTGCATAATGGTAGGGAGACCCTTTTTTGGGATGAAGCCTGGGAACAAATCCCAATCCTAGTGAACCAAGAAGGGATGGAACAAGATAGAAATTCCATGATGGAAAAATAATGGACCTTGTTCCATCAGTATTGGAAGAATCTCAGTTCCCTAGACTCAGAATATGACAGAACTTGGAAAGACCTGGAAGAATGGCCAATTCCCTTGGACATAGAGGTCAAGAACCACATTAAAGTAGAGATATCTCTCATACAGATCATAATTAAAAATGGGTTGGATATTATCCATTGGGGAAGTAGAGGCGAGGGGACGTTCAAAGTAAAAGATTCTTACTTACAAGAAGCAAATATATCAGAGACAAAAAATAGAAAGGACTGACAACACATTTGGAAACCTGGGATTTGGCCCAAAATTGCAACCTTCTGTGGTTGATCATCTCCAGGAAAGTGTTGACATGGAATAAACTAAGAAATAAAGGGTATGAAGGCTCCTCCATCTACATGTTATGCGGAGAGGAGGATGAAACCCTCAACCACCTCTTTTGTACCTACGGAGAAGCGAGAGAGATCTAGGATAATGGGAGAATGATCTTTTGTAGAGACATGGGTGACAGAGATTACCCAACTATCCTGATCATCGATTGGTTAGTATAACCATTCAAAAACCCCATCCTAAACAAAACATCGGAGACATTTTGAGGGATAGTGAAGTGGAACCTATGGAAAGAAAGAAACAAAATAATTTTTAAACAAAATCCTCTTTCAACCCAGTTTGTGTGGAACATAATTAAAGAAAATGTGCAAGAATATATAGCTTCAAGTACCTAGTTGTCAGAATACAAAATTATTTATGTGGAGGAAGAAGACATTTTCAGATGGTGGAACCTAGAATTAGCGTTCCAACAAGCAAATAAAGCTCCTTCTCACAAAAAAGAAAATACAAACCAAGCATGACAAACACCCGAAAAAGGAAATATAAAGATAAATTTCTATGACACATACAAGGATAAACCTAGGAAATATGGAGCAGGGGGTCTCCTGAGAGATTCGAAAGGGAGAATTTTGGCCATGTTCGCCAGTAAAATGGGGTATAACTCCAATAATGGAGCAGAGCTAGAAGGTATCATCAGAGGCCTTGACATGGCCAAACAAAAGGAAACAAGTTTGTTGGTGGAAGGTGACTCTTTCCTTATCATAATGACTCTGAAGTATCAGAGAGAGGGATCTAATCTAGAAAAATATCCACAAATTGGAGATATCATGGTTGGGCTCAGGTTGCTAACATGATTCAACAATTCTGGGTGATAATCCCATGCTAGGTGAGAAGGAGCACCAAATCAGTTGAATACTACTTGGCCAACTTAGGAGTCCAACATAATACCCAATCGTCAAGGTGGAAGTTGGGGGACCCCACTAACGAAGCCACTTTGCAGGAAGCCTCAAGATTAAATGAAATAGACATGAGATGGAACATCTTGAGTGAGGATGAGGAGGAGATAATAGGTGGGGAGCTAGAGAAAGATACTGGGACAACATTAGAGAGGCTAAGAGGCAAGGATCTAATTGGCAAAACAAAGCAAGACATTAGGACCCATGATGAGACATGAGAAACACCTGTCAATCATGACGTTGCGGGCACACTGCAGGATGGGATGGATTATTCCAAAGAAGAGGTTGATCTTCATATCGACCAAACCAACTTCCTGTAGTGATTTGATGAGTAATATAGAGGATTTATGGATGGCATGAGGCTTCTCATGTAGTGAGAAGATCAATATGTCAGCAAAATACTAGATGGGATGGGGCCTTTTAATGCAAATCGAGGTAGAGTGTCATCATCATAGGAAGGTTAGGAACAATAATGGGATCATGCGTAAGGTTCATATGGAGAATGAGATTCATAACCATGGTATTTATGGGAAGCAAGGAAGAAGGACGACCAATACATCCTCCTCCTGGGTGAACTATGTGACAAGAATTATGAATCATTCCATTGCAAGGAGTAAAGGATGATGTTACTTTGGGAATGTTTCCCTCTACAGGCCTGCCATATTGGTAAATAAATTGGTTAAGACCTGACGCCCCAAGAATAGAAAGAAGGTTGCATCTCAGAATTGGAAGTGGCAGAGGTGGAGGAAGAATGTCACGACTCCTTCATGGAATTTTTTACAACTTAGTATAGGCAGTTGATATCGGCACCGGACTAAACATAAGAAAAATCATAATGCAAATGATGAGGTGTTGAAACATGGATAATTAGAGCCATGTCCAAAAAATTTTCAAGGAAGAAAGGAAAGAAATTGGAACCCTCTTCTTCAAAAGGATCAACAAATAATTCAAGGGAAGCTCGGACAACGTGGACGACTGAGATGCACTTCAATAACTTGAGTACAAAGAAGTAAAGGTAGTATGCTATGGAAATTGAGGATGCGGTGAGGCATCGGTGCCACTCAAACTCTGATGTATATATAACAAGTGAAGTGTAGTTTTGGGTGGACGACCCCAAATATACCCGCACCAAGGAAACCGAGTATTTTCAGCTGGTGAAAATGTACTGGGTAGTGAAAGATATGGTTTCCCAGACCATGGCCAAGGATAAAAGAGATAATGACAGAACCCTCCAGGCAATTGAAATCCTAGGTGGAAAATTTGATCTATTTTGTTGTTTGCAGTTTGGAATCAAATTATGGGTTAGATAGGGGGCCAAACACCCAAACCCTCCATGACCGCGTGCCTTCCTTATTCAAATATAGTATGAGGACGAGCCCAATGCTGTGGTTGGCAAGGTATACAAGGGAAAGGAATGTCTAGAATATCCGTAGAATCCCAGAAACCCATTTGTCGGGTTCTGATCTTTATTCTATGGTTTTTTCTGTACACCTAGTTGCCGTCCTTTTGCTTGAGTATTTTTGGTTAAATATGATTTTGTCCCTGTTTTTGTCACAATTCAAGGGGATTATATGGAATGTTTTAAACTTGGTAATTCCTTTTACTCTCTCAGTTGTAACAGTGAGGTGGTTGGTTTCTGTTATGGCATCCCCTCAGTAAGGACACCATTGCATGCCTACTTTTAGATATTCATTGAAGAGGGATCAAGTTTATATTATGGAAGTCCCTCTCTGGTAAGAGTGTACTTTTATTGTCCATATATAGAAATATAAAACCCCTTTTTTAGATTAAAACTAAATAAAAATTCAATTATATTGATTGTGATTCATCACTTGAACTAGTGTCTTCGCTCGAGTTGTGTGTATTCCTCATTTCCTAATCAATTGTAGGTGATATTAAACTCTGCTTATTTAAATGGATGTTTTCTTTCTCGACTTGTTTTTTTATGTTCCAACTGTTCATGTTCCATCTACAAACATAGAAATAAAGTGTAATAAGTAAATATACATTTATAATATAGTAGAATATACATGATTACATAAATAAAAAAACATACCATAGAAACGAGTAATTCACAAACCATACACATGCTTTTGAATCTTTGCCTCATGACATGTGCCAAAATATCTTATGTTGGCTCCCCTCCATACTTTGTTTCTTGCATTTTTAATATAGCATGAAAAATAATAGTTGATATAATTAATATAAAGGTTTCTTATTGTTCCATTAATTATAAAACAAGGGAAGTTAAACAACATAGCTACTTATAAACTGTTCAATTAAACCTTGATACTTCAACATATACTCACAACCCTCACTTAATCCAATTTTGATCAATTGTTCGGTTGGATATTCATTGTATGTTAGCACCTATTAGAAGACATCCATGGATGAGTGTGAATTAATTATTTAAATATGAAGATAACAAAAAATATGAAAACTTAAGTAATGTTGAATTAACTTTACAATCAACCCTTTTATTCCTTATCATCCTGTCTTATGTGTTGATTGGGTTCCATTTTTTTTCTTTTCCGTAACAAAACAATTGAAAAATAGTATTTAATATGATAAATAAATTCGATGTACATAAAAGAATAAATGAATGATCACATACCTTTGATGCACATTATTGTTGGGATTCATCCTTATGAAATTATGTTAATTTCTTTTACCATATCCTTGTACAGTTTTTTGGACATCCATACAAGCATGTATTGGATTTCCCCTCACTTGTCGATTGGAATTTTCATAATATTCTTGAAAAAAATCACAATAAGTTTTTTTGAATGGACATGAAAGTAAATACAAAAAACAAATTAATTTAGTAATTATTGAAACGTCTTATAGAAAAACATGTTTAGTAATAATACATTTTATATGATTTTTTTTTGTTATTGTAAGTTTTTTGTATTGCAAGTCTCATGGGTTTCATCGACCATGGCTCTGGAAAGACTTCCTGTAGTGTACAAATAACCTGATCCTTGGAGTCACTAGATTGATTTTTGTATTGTAAGTGGAAAGTATGTCTATGCCTCAAAGATTTGTAAAACAAATTCTCCTCTCATTAACTTCAAGCACCACTCTAGACGAACTAATGACGAAGCCATCATCATCATTTACATCCTTAAGAATTTTTGTCCTCTTAAGACAAGATTCCATTCCCTCGCTATCGGTCCCCGCATAACGTTAAAAAAATGTGAAATGGAACATCTAAAACTTGTTAGATTTAAAGTCAAGAAATTCATTTTTACAAAAAAGTCGAAGAAAAACTTAACATTGATTATCTTTCAATCCACCTATTTCCTCTCTTTGCATTATTTCCATAAATATTTTACTCTCTTTCGCACTTATATTGCGGACAATCTTATCATGTTTCTTCAATTTTTTGCTCTGCATGACATGCATTAACCAATACCCATAATTAATTTAAACTTACAAATATTTCAAATATATTAATTTTTTAATAAAACTTAAAGAGCTTGCCTCCCTCTCTTCTTTGGATGAGCTACCATTGCGCTCACCACAATAAGATGTTTTATTTTAACTTCTATCAACCATCTTGTTTAAAAAAAAAATCAAGAATCATCAGAAATAGAAACTATGAAATTTTTATACAATATAGTATTTTGATGCGTGTCATTAAAGAGAACACCCCGAGGCGTGAAACATATACACACACTGGTACATACCATTAGTCATTGCACACTGTAACCCATACGCATATGATACTAAAATCAATACTATTTATTTTTTTGACCAATCAATGCTTTTAACAGATATATGCACGCCAATGCACTTTTATGTAAAGTGAGCTCTAGGTTGCTATCTTTGTACAGTGTGCCCTGGTGCAATTTTTCTATACAATGTGCACCATGTATTGCATAAAAGTTTTTTGATAAATTTATTGAAAATGACAGGGTTGACAGGGTTTGGAATCCAATGCAACGAGTGGTACCATTGAAATGGATACCAAACACCCCATATGCAACTAAATAAACCCTATAAAAATCTAGTGCTTAAAAAAAAACCCGATAAAAATATATTGCTTAAAAAGAGGGGAACCAAAAGAAACAACAAGAAATATAGGGCTTCCAATACCAAAGGTAATTATGAATCCCCCCCTTTTTAACACACGTTGAAAATAGTTTGAATCAAATAGGGAAATATTGAAATGATTATTAGAATGAAATCACATACCTGAATTTTCTTCTCTACAGATTTGTATGTTCCATATGAATCCCTTCCAAATTTAGCTATTCAAAAAAATCTACCCACTACAAAGTCTTTGGTGGTAAATCTCTCTTCCATAAATCTTCTCTCTAAATTCTACCAAAAAAATGAAATAATGAGTAGTTTTTTAATTTATAAACTAATACATTTTGAAAAATGAAATAATGAGTAGTTTTTTAATTTATAAACTAATACATTTTGAAAAATGAAATTCCCTCTCTTTTTTCGCTGTGTTTTTCACTGTATACACTATACTGGTGCGCTACAAAGCACACTGATACACTTTGTATGTAAAAAAAACTTAGTAAACTATATATTTAAAAAAAAAAATGTCGTCAAATCGGTGCACCACATAGATTAATGCTCCTTGGTGTGTATATAAGTAAAAACACATTGATACCATTTTTATAGACAAAATAAAAATGCAAATCTCCATAATTAAATTTACAAATATTTTTCTTTGCGGAGGTTCTAACGATGGCCATGGTTCGGTGTGTTTCATAGTGTAGTGAACTGATTCATTCTATATATATAGACACACCGGTGTGTAAGAAAATAATTAAAAACACCGATAACTTTTAATATCAAATTAATTCTTTTATTGACTATGGTTTTCACTCAAATGTAGGGAAAAGGAGGTTATAATATCAAATGGCCAATACTTCATATTCCATCTCATTCCATTTCATTGCAAGTTTTTCAACTTCTCCAACACCGTTTAAAGTAAGTTTATATTTTATTTATAATTCATTTATCTAATTGAATTTATGTCATTTATGCACCTGCATTTGAATAATTGTTCGTTTCATTTTGTAGGATCACAAATCAAGATCGATTTTGAATGCACAATATATTCCACCAATGCAAAAATGTCACAAGCTCTTATCAACAGAAAGATGCCTTAGGAAAATGTTTGATGAAAATGGACAACTTCTTTACCCTGCCAATTGTAACATGATATCTTCCAGTAACCTGCAGCCTGGGTCAACGATATTACACCATGAAATTGATCTATTTTATGAAAATCCAGTGGTATATGGTTGTTCAAAATGTAAAAGGTTGAATAAGAACCCTTGATGTGTCAAATTGTCCCATTATATTAATGATCGACTATCCAAAGTTGATGGTCTAATACTTCTCATTGTGGTCAAGAATCCAATAGGCGATATAGAAAAGACATGTGGGAACACTTCCATATGGTGCGTTTTTGAAAACGTTGGAATTCAGATCAACTAAATTTCATCCTAAATTGGCCAACCCGTCTCCTTCTACTGATTCAATGAAGAGTTATTATAGTGATCCAAAGTATGATATCAATACTACCCACAACATCACTACTAGGAGATCCAAACAGTTGTATGAGCTTAGATAAAAATGTCCAAGTACACACCAAAGTCTATTGAATTGTTGGAAGGTAGTGATTACTTCCCTCTGCCTATTCATCTGCAAAGTAAATACCAAACTTGTTACAATCGAGCTTTGTATGGTGCTTGGTCGTCTTCCATGCTTGTGCCCGATGTTGGAACCAAATTATTAATTTTGTGGTAATAATTATATGATTTCCATGTCTAAAATAGATGTTACAATTATTGAGTTGTTTATCCTTTCACATGTATCCATTCCTCTCAAAACATTAGTGGCACTTATGTCATTTTGTGGTTCTCTTTATAGTTGATATGAATACTTGAATATTGTCAAATAAAAACATAGAATTTCCATATATAGTATGTTCATGAATGCTTATGCTTCTGGAAACTTTAATAGGAAAAAACTGTTATATATCGACGATCATCCACAAACACATGGAAACATTGCACGGTTCATAAATAGTTGCAGGTCCTCATTTTTTAGTGCAAATTGTTCCTTTGAGGAACACTCCAATGAGAAAGAGTTATTTATTAAAAGGAAGACATCCAGATTTGTTGTTGTGCATGCAATACGTAGTCTGTCTCTTGGTGACGAGTTGTTAATAAACTGTAACTTTCGCATACCACCAACCGCTCATAAAAAATTCCTTGCATTGGGTGTACCTTTAGACATCCCCTTTGGGTGTAAGAAAAAGAAGATTGAGTAAATTGTAATTTTGGATTTTCAATGGAACTAATGTAAATGTATTACTTAATTCAACATTTTTTTATAAAGTGATTGGTTTCATGTTACAATCATTACATCAAACATGGGGACTAAGCTCCCTATAACATCTACACATGGAGTTTTATTTATTGAGTTTTCTTAATATTTTTAAATATTA
The DNA here is from genome assembly GCA_010110895.2 of Picea sitchensis. Lineage (NCBI taxonomy): Eukaryota > Viridiplantae > Streptophyta > Pinopsida > Pinales > Pinaceae > Picea > Picea sitchensis. Next base: position 51,708 of record SNQJ01S0051128.1, read on the forward strand.
ATATAAAATTAATTTAATTTAACATTATTTTAACCTTAAAAAATTAATTAATTTATTCACTAACAAAATCAAATACTTACATTTCCTTATGAGGAGATTCATAATTAAGTTAGTGGTGGAGCAAAAAACCATAGTCATTTAAAGAAAAAATGTGTATATTAAAAGTCATTATTATTAATGATTTCATTTTCATATTTAATAATTATAATTTAGAAAAAAAACATATTTAAAATTCATTATTATTAATGATTTTGTTTTCATATTTAAAAATTATGATTATAATATATATTTTTATAATATAACAATTATAAATTAATTATGAATAATTATTATAACATTATCAATAAAATCAATGAGAAAATAACATTTCATAAGAGTAAATTTTCTTTGTAAACATGTTTAATCAACATATTGTATCTTGTTGGAAATTAAAAAATTCACCTTGGAGAAGAATTAAACATTATATGGCATTAATAGTTATAAATTTTTGCAATTACAATCCAAAGTAAATGATTTCATAAAACAAAAGTTAAACATTATATGACAACTCTAAATTCTAATGAGTGATACATCTTAAATTTAATTTAAAAATAGAGAAAGCATTAGCGTACTTATAATACTTTGTATAAATAAACAAACAACAACATCAACCTGATTTGAAAAAACATAATATAAATGTGTGTTATGATGTTTATAGTGAACCAATGCGATTGAAAGCACACCAATGTGGTTGTTACGTAAAAATGCATCGAGAATAATTGACAAAGTATGTATGCAAACTTCCACAATTAAAGCTTTGTGGAGGAAATCACTATTTTGTGCCTCTCATAATTTAGTTCATGGACTCAATCCTTTTACACTTCCTTAGTTCTCTACCTTGCATCTCCTCCTCTGCGGACTGCTTGAGTTTCTCCAAGATATCTTCCTAGTCAATCTTGTAGCCATAATATGAACTGCTATCAATTCACTTGTAAATCACATACTTACACCTCCTCTTCTTCTTATTTAGAGGTATTATTGAATAACTCTTTGAGGATGGGGAGGAATTTCGTAGCTCCTAAGTATCTATAATCAGGGCCCTTTCTGGTGGCACTAGACACATCAACTTTGTTCCCTTCCAAGTATGTCATTTTGGCCCCTACTTTGGCATAATTAGGACTTCCAATCTCTACGATGAGAGCTTCACATTTCCCTTTTCCCTGTTCAAAAAGAAAGGACCCTATTGGATGTCTTAATTATAACATCGTTTCAACCTCAAGAATGACCTAAGGTCAATATTGTATATTTAATAGAAGTTAAGAAGCACATTTGGAAAAACAACCGATGATCCATAAGCTTTGTCAGCATGCCTTATTGCTAAATATTAATCATTGCCTTGGCCCTAATCTTCTCCTCCATGAGATCCTCACCCATGTACTTACTAAGAAGCTCATGTTTCTTCTTCTCCACAACTATGCACTCGATCACTTTCTCATCTAGAAGGGGCACATGGGAAACACACACTCTCTCTCTCTACTGCTAGTTTCCCTTGTCCTGCTCTCCCATTTCTTCTTCCATGTCCCCGTCTTCCTCGAATAGGATTGGATTAATAGAAATGACCTCCCCTCTCTTGATAATCAACCTAGCCTCCCTCTAGATAGACTCAAGTCTTTACCACTCCCTCAGTGCTCTGGCCCGCATCTCCTCATTCATGGGCTACTCGAATTTCTCCAAGATAGTGTTATTGTCATCCTTGTCACCATAATCACTGTCATCAATTCACTTGTAAATAAAATATCTAGATCTCCTCTTCTTGTCCTTGGGGGCCTTACCGAATATCTCTTTGATGCCGGGGAGGAATTTCCCAACCGCACTTGTAAAATTGATTGCTGGAAGATGGCATGTTACAATCTTGAAGATACCAATTGTACAAGTGGGGCTACAAAATTCCTCCCCTATGTCAAAGAGATATTCAATAAGATGCCCAAGGTGAAGAAGAGGAGGTTGATGTATGTGATTTACAAGCGAATTGATGCTAATTCATATTATGGCTATAGGAATGACAAGGAGTATATCCTGGAGAAATTCGAGCGTCCCGTGGAGGAGAAGATGCGGGCCAGAGCGCTAAGGGAGTGGAAAAAGATTGAGTCTATATAGAGGAGAGCTTGACTGACAATCAATATTGAGGATCTTTTTTCCATTAGGCTGGTCCTATTTGAGGAAGAAGAGGTGTGGTGGAAGAAATGGGAGAACAGGACAAGGGAAACCAACAATAGAGAGAGCGAGAGTTTGTTTCCCATGTGCCCCTTCTGTATGAGAAAGAGATCGAGTAGATGGTTGTGGAGAAGAAGAAAGATGATATTCTTAATAAGTACATGGGTTAAAATCTCATGGAGGAGTAGGCTGATGCCAATGAAATGCTTAATATTTAGCGATAAGGCATGCTGACAAAGCTTATAAATTTGGTCATTTTTCCAAATGTGCTTCTTAACTTATATTAAATATAAAATATGGATATTAGGTCATTCTTGAGGTTGACACATTGTTATAATTAATACATCCACCAGGGTCCTTTCTTAATGAATAGGTCAAAGGGGAACTGTGAAGCTCTGATTATAGAGCTTGGCGGTCCTAATTATGCCAAAGTAGGGGCCAAGATTATGGACTTGGAAGGCAACAAAGTTGATGTGCCCAATTCCACCACAAGAGCCCCTGTTACATATACTTGGGGGCTATTAAATTCTTCCCCATCCTCAAATATTTATTCGATAATCCCCCTTGAAGAGAAGAAGAGGAGGTGTAGGTATGCGATTTACAAGCACATTGACGCTAGTTCATATTATCGTTACAAGAATGACGAGCATGGTATCTTGGAGAAAGTCGAGTGGCCTGCAGAGGAGGAGAAGTGAGGAAGATCACTTAGGAAGTGGGCGAGGATCGAGCCCATGTTCTAAATTATGAGAGGCACCGAAGAGTGACCTTTGTTTTTTCCTCCATGAAGAAAAATCTCCAAAAAATTTAATTGTGGAGGTTTGCGTATGTAGTTTGTGATTTTTGTTTTCTTTTGTTTAAGATAATCCTATTGTTGTTGTTGCTACTGTGCTCAAAGTATTTATCGTATCTGATTCACATAAGATTATTTTTAGGCACATGTATTAGATAAAACAAATTTAAATTATATAACACAAGCATATATAACTAATTTATATTTATCTTAAATTGAAATTAATTTATGTTTGCAAACAAAAAGTAAAAAAGTAATCAGTGTTATTAGTAACATAATACACACCTCTCTCGATGCTCTTTATTAGACATAAGGAACTGAACAAAGGTGTGTAAAATTTAATGCAACGATGCGTCATTGTTAGTAAAGGACTGATATCTATAGCTTTGTGTTGTGTTATATAGCGCATCGGTTAAGACTTTTCATACAAAACGACCCACAATGCCATTTCACATGTGAACTATGTATCTTAGTGCAGTTGGTTCTATGAAACACATCGCTTTAATAGAATTTTTTAATGATAAACCAAGTAGTGCACTTTGTTAAATGAAAATCATTAGTGCTCTATGTTCCTTGGAGCGTTGAACGCTTTTTGACGGTGCGTTGTCTTTTATGACACACTGGTAATAGACGTGATTTAAAAGATGCACCATAATGATAATATTTTAAATATTTCTCCCGGTGCAACTCTGTTAACCACATTTTTATTATAACACATTGGTAACAGGGCATCCCATAAAATGAACCGATATGGTAAATTATTATGTATTTTTATCACTCTCTTGCAGTACACAACACCAATGCATTGCATTTATTTGATGCACTATCGAACAAACATTTTGTATCAAAAACTAGGCGGTGTGTTCTATTAATAGAATGCACCAGTGCATTTATCTCAATTGGCGCATTATCTAGGATCTTAGTGGTTCTTACCATAAGTCACATTGCACTGATAATTTATGAAAATTTGTTCTCGTGCCATGCTCTTTACAACACTGGTGTGTTGTTTGGACCTAGGGTCACCGATAGGTTAAATTGTTTTATTGCAAATTAAGTAGTGTGATGTGTTAATATAAACAGACTGGTGATACCATGTTATTGGAGCATTGACATTTTGTTTAACACTGTGTTCTATTGTCGAGAGCACAAGTAAAAAACCATCCATTGAGATGCCCTGCCATGCCATGTCGCTCAATATATTTTCGGTTGGATTCTTTTAACAACATCAATGCTTTTGGTTAACATAAACACACCGCCACCACAATTTTTATGGAATATAAACTCAATGGTTCACTTTCGCTAACCAAACACATCGGTTCAATATAGTTTCTAGAGCACCTGCATGATGTTTAGCAATGCGTTGTCTAGTATAATGCACTAGTGTTGTTGTTGGAACTATGGGCATTGCTACAATATATTTATTTATTGCAAATTAAGCAGTGTGATGTGTTACTATGAATGCCTTGATGCTACCGTGTTATTGAAGAACCACCATTTTGTTTAGGGGTTCTTTGTGAAGCCTAGAGCATCGAATATTGGGCATCAAAGGAAATGCCCTGCTATGCCAAATTGATCAATATTTGTTCAGTTATAGTTTTGTTAATAACACCAATGCATTCATTTAAAATGGTTGCACAACTGAGTTAAATTTTATGAGTTATAAAATGGGTGTTGCACTTGGTTAAATGGAACACACTGGTGCTTCTGTGCTCGAAAAGTAGGGGCATGTTGTTTACTGGGTGTTGTCTTTAATAATGCACCGGGTGTAGAGCATTTAAAAAAATGCACCAATTAAGTACAGTAAAATTATATGAACTGGTTGTGGTGCTTACTGTGAATTTAGCACAAGACACATCACACCAGGGTAAGCTGAATTGAAAAGACGCATCACAAGGAGTCGGAAAAAAATTGAAAAAAGTCCCAAATTTCAAGTTAAATTCAAATTATAATCGGATAAAAATTCAAATGGAAAGGTAATAAACAAATTAACTAGACACTTATGTCCCAAGGAGTCATGGTTCCACCGTTGAGAGGAAATTAAAATTCATGGTAATTTCCAAAATTTGGAAATGTGTGGAATATACCAGTGGAGTTATCCAACTCATTGAGGAGCATCGAAAATAGGGAATCCTTGAAAAAGGAGTTAGCATTGGTCCTTTCTTGAGATATTGGAAGCATGTGATGAGGTGTCACAATGAAAACTAGTCTAATATTTTTTATATTTACCCTACCATGGTGCGCTAGAGGACAATTATACACATCGGTTCATAAGATTCAATGGCATCGATGCGCTTTGATTGGTGCTTGTTATTTTTGTTATAACTTATGATGGTGCATTTGAACATCTAAGCACTAGTGTGTGCTAGTGTGTATGTACCATAAAGGCACACAGAAAAAAATCTCCACAAAAACCCTTGGCCACCCGCCTCTGCTATGAATAGTGACAATGAATTTTAACATTTAAGCACCGGTATTATATGGTTTAGGTGCGCATTGGTGCGTATGTACCTCAAAGGTCCATCGATAAAAAAAATCCTCTGGCCACCTACCTTTGATAACAACCTTTTCTATGAACAATGATGGTTCCTTTGAACATTTATGCACCGGTGTGATATGTTTTAGGTGTGTACCGGTGCATATGTACCTTGAAGGTGCACTGATAAAAAAAATCTTCAAAAACCTCCGGCTGCCCACCTCCACTAAAAACCTCTACTATAAGCAACTAAGGGATAATTTTTTCAGGGAGGTTCTGTAAAATCATCCACTAGAAGGTGTTCTCCTTGTAGTGATAATGAATATCTAATAAAGTAACTAGAGAGAGAAGAAATAAAAGCATAATTGCATATTGAAGGAGCGACCTAATTGCATTTCACTTTGACAAATTCCTCAGGAGTTATTATGTCACAAACAAAACATTTCTTCCATTGAGATATCTAAATAATATAAAGATATAACCTAGGAAATACCTAAAATAAGAATCTCATATATAATTCTATCTTTCTTTAGCAGATGTCTATGAAAAAAGATTCTATAGGGAGAGGGGAAGAAATACTTTATTATACCTTAATAGTTGAGGCCCACCACTTTTTGATGAACAACAACCAACATCTAATCTTTATAAAAATCGATTCAAGTTGCTAATCAAATTCCTTCATTTGTACTCCATGAACACACCTTCCAAAAGAATGCTAGGGGTGATCCCCTTATATATATGCCAATGCCACGGAGAATTAGGTACTTAACAATATCTATTTTTTAGTTGAGAAGGGTTTCTAAAGTAATCCGCATGGGTGGAGGGTCCTACATAACTTGTAGCAACTTTATGGTCTACTTAAGGTGATAACTAATATGGCTAAGGACTTGTCTAAAGCGTAAGGTAAACCTTGGCTCTAGGACTGGTAGTGTCACGTATAGGATGGATGATTATAGATGGAAAGAGGGAAGAGGCTTGGTACTATCATAAACTCAGATGGTGGCACCAAAAGGGGATTCCACCATATCCCAAGGTCTTCAATCCTAATCAATCGCAAGGTACGATTATAAACCATGTGAATAAATTTGTTAAAGTAAAATATGGAAGAAACTGTCTAGTCATTGGTCACTGATGTATATTGTTGCTAGATGTGAGGTAACCCATTGATGATGATAATGGGAACCAAGGTACCTATTACAATCTAACAAGTGTGAATATAGGTGCTAATGTTGAACACTTGTATAATCAACTAAGTAGGGGTAGTTGATGAATACCGACTATTGATTGAGATGGAAATTGCAAGCCCCAAGGTAATATAAGGGTCTCTAAATATCACTCCGAAAGTAATGATGTAGATTTGATGGGAAGACATCCATTGGAATGAGGGATGGAATCACCACCCTAAAGGGAGGTGGAACCCCAATGAGGAGGTGAAACACCCTTATTAGAATTTGGTGGAACAACTCGCTCTGAATCAATATAAACCCTACTACTCAGAACAGATGGAACAACTTGATTCTCTCCTATGGAATCCAATAAAAAACATAAGGAGGATATCTTACCTGAATATGAGCGGAACCCTAACCAAAGTAATCCCTAGCCGAGGACCTCCTCCTAACAACATTACTAGGAAATGTAAAAATATCAAGCTTCTAGAGTTTTTTGGGGGGATTTTTAGGGAAAGGTGTTGAGGCATGGTCAGAGGGAATGGTGAGGCGATTTTCACTAAGAGAGTATTCCTCCACCTCATTGAATACACAACACACCCTAATTTGTTTTTTCATTTTTTGGGTACCACTTTTTCTTTTTAAGTGTATTTGCACTATTTATAATTTAAGAATTTGGATCTTTGATTGGTTTATTGTTTTATTTAAATCGTTTTACCTATTTCTTTGCAGGATTATTATATTATACCATTTCTCATTATCTATGGCATTGACATTATCACAAATTTCCATCCCTAGCTGATGTGGACATATAAGTATATTTTTTTTACCAAAATTGTTGAATCATGGTGCTCACAATGCTTATATCATGTCATATCTCACCTTATATTATGTGCACTAAGTATTCCTAGAGAGAAATATGCAAAAATGAACTTTGTCATGAATTAAAATTAATTTTGTTTTAGTGCATTAATTGCAAGGGGCTATTGTAGTTGAGTTGACCATGTCGACAGTGTTGCACATGTAACAATCATATCATAATGTTTCATCTTAATGAAACCAATGACTATTTATTATGCTTCAAGGTTGTCTAGCTATACATACTTTTCTCCCATCCACCAAAGCTATCATTTTTGGATTACCATAGTAATTTTAGTATGACAGATCCAAACTCTAACTTTGTTCAATCAATCACTTTGTCATCTTGATCTTGGTGCAATGACTACACTAGCATATTTTCTTCATTGGATGATGGATTCTTCCAAGATCGGTCTTTGATGATGATCTCACGTGTCATTATATTATCTCACCATAGGTCATCTAATATTTGATGCAGTTTGGCCATGGATACTCTTAAATTTTTTCCAAGGGTGGAGTTCGATGGATCTTGTGACCACTTTTTATACATTGGCACATTTCACATTAGGTGGATGATTTTAAGCAAAAACTTAAGGGTTCATCCTATGATTTCCTCATTGTCTAGTCCTTTTGTGACCTTACCTTCCCATCATAGTGTTGGGTATGTGTTATATTCTTTGCACGGGTAGTAGTGTCATGTATTTAGGTGGTTTTTTCAACACATGGTTTTTGGTGATGGTTTTCTATTTCCGGTTAAGGAATTAGGGTTTTGGACTAATCCAGGTCATTGGGTTAGGGTTTTGGATGTTGCTGGATCCGATTTGGGTTTCCAGGGGAAAAATCTCCGTGTAATGTTTGTATTTGCCATTGAATCTTTTCTGTTCTTTTTTGAATATCTGTTTACAGTAGACATTGTACAAGGTTAGAATTTACATTTGGTATCAGAGCTTTATTGGCTTCAGGGGGATGCCTTTGTGCTCAAGGGTTTGGCTCGAGACTTTGATAAGCCTTGTTACAGTGGGAGATCTACGGTATTGTTTTCCAGGTGAAAAGAAATGGCAAGCAATTCGAAGATGGAGATCGAGAAGTTTAATGGGAAAATATTTGAGTTGTGGAAGCTCAAGATGGAATATATTTTGGTGGATAGAGATCAGTGGATCACGGTAGATCCAGGTACTGCACCTACAGGAACTTCTACAGATGACTGGAAAAAGATGGATTGGAAGTCAAAGAGCACAATCCGGCTGTGTCTCTCCGATTTAGTATTACTAAATGTGTCAGAGAAAGCTAGAACCAAGGATTTATGGGAAAAGTTGGGGAAGCTGTATCAGTCTAAGTCCCTGGTAAATAAACTATTCATGAGAAAGAAGCTGTATAACTTGAGGATGAGAGATGGAGACTCGGTGGCAGAGCATTTGAACACCTTCAATACTATGGTAAGTTAGTTAGTATCTGTTGAGATTAAAATTTTAGATGAAGATAAATGTATCAGTTTGTTGTGTTCT